>JAACYV020282849.1:0-33059 GCA_009936425.2 Chrysaora fuscescens
ACTAATTCTCTCTTTTTGGCAAAGGAATCAGTAATTATGCAAATGATGGTTAAGACTTCGAGAACGTTCTGGTGATGTAATATAATTTCATTTTTCCGACTCAGTAGCACATAGTCTAACAGAAAACAAGAGACTGGATAGAAACTATTTCGCGTCTCAGTTTGGTCTAGCCCGTTCTTAGTTTCGGTTCCCTAAAGGATGATAGGTCTAAACAGATATTCTTAGGAATTGACTACTGACATGATGACATACTAGTCCGCTGATTTCCGAAAACGTAGAAACTTTTGAACACGGAATAAGAACGTAGCTATCACCTGATCTAACAGTGCTGTGGTCTATGATGCAGATGCATTTCGTTAGATTTAAGCAAGAAAAACTAAATTCTTTAATACTTTGAAATCAGGTTTCATATTTTTATATTAGGGTCATTTTTGAAAATAATTTCTTTGGAACAATGCGACAAGCATACAATTTTTTTGCAAAACGTTAAAAAAGGTAAATAAGGAACGTTAGAAAGGGCATTGTTGAAAAAATGTTTTTATTTAATTGAAAGATTAGCTATAAAATAGGCAGCTCCTTTAATAACTGCAAAAAATTATATTTAAGATGCAAGAACCTTGACCATACATCTCTGGATCTATTCTTTGGATATTCAAATTGGCCTGTTTAGCATTGGTTGTTATTATAATTTTATTATCACACCTTTTGAACAACTTTGAGAATTTTTTTATTGAGATTTGTAAATGGTTTATTGAGATCGATCACCGACCTTTGGTTCAATGAACAGACGCTCAACCACTGAGCTACAGCACCTATCGCGATAAATAAATACTGTTTATTACTCCGTGATTGCCATTTTATTGCCTATTTATGTTTGTTTTCAATGGAAAAAATTTGCTATTTGGGACAATGAAGAGGTTATAGAACTGATGAACAGGTAATGGAGCTGATGAACATTTAGGTTGATGAATGAATTCAGTTGAACTCAGTAGTAGCTTGAGTGACGAACATGAAAGAGGCCTATATTTCGCAATGTGCCGAAGACTTTAGCTGAAGCGGGATTTACACGAACATTCATCTAAGTGTGGGAGAAAATTAAGCAGTAAACGCAAAAGTACATGAAGATCAACAATAAGAACAATGATTCGTACAAATTAACCAACCCAGGTTCGCCACTGGTTTGTTTTTCCACTGTTGTGTCAGCAAAAGGCAGATTTAACAAAACTGGAGCGAACCTGCTTTAGGTGGTAGGCCCGGAAATGACTCGGAAATGACTACTGGACGCAGCTGTTGTCTTGGAGACCTGCCTCTCTCTAGGCAGTTACGCACCCCTCTCCGGGTTTTGCCCCTCTAGTCGACAGAACCCCGATACTCTGTGTCACTTGTTCGTCGCCAGCATCCATACAAATATCCCAATATAAACCATCGCTTGCAATAGCATGCTCAGATGGGATGAGCCAGAAGCCTCCATCGGCAGCTCTTTCCAGGCCATAATGCACTTCCTCTTCCCCCTTCTTGCCATAATGCACTTCCTAGTTCCAAATATTTTATTTAAAGATGCTTGTAGTACCGGATAATAATACATTGGTAAAGTACCAAATCCAACAGCTATTATTGCGAAGCTGTCAAATTGAATATTGAAAAATACAAAAACCACCCAAGCTTATTAGGTATTATTCCAACTCCGGATAAGGATTGCGAGCCTTCTTCTTTTGCAGAAGTGGAAAACTATGAAGTTCTAAGACTATTAAAGAAGATGGATGGTAGGAAATTGACTGGCAATGTAAATTTACCCCAAAAACTAGTTTCTTTAGCTTTGGAAGTATACAAATAACTTCAATTTCCAGTTCTCAGCCTGAAAATTCTAAAAGCATTTCCAAAATATAAGAAAACATTATCAAATTAAACAACTGATTCCTCGTCTTGACAAGTCTCTTTCTGTATTCATTGCTTCTTGCAGAGAATACTTTAGCACCCAACACGTGTTGATAAGACTAATCAAGGAGCGAAAAACAGGATTAGATAACGATTAGGGGCTATTACCTTTCTAAGGCAATTGGTTGTTCCCCTTATGACTTTCATAGCAAAACTGGCCACATATTGGCTAGCTGAAACTCTTAAGTATATATCTAATCCTACCTTAAAGAAAGGGAAATACGTGTAAGGAGGAGTAATACAGCAGGTGCACTGTCACTATTTCGGGTGCTTAGTTTCAGGCCTGATTTTTTTTTAACTTTTTCATTAATGAGCTAATTTTGTTGATCAAAAAAGAATTTATTTATAATTATACCGCCGACAATACCCTTGCCCGTTCTTTTAAAAATATGTCCGATCTTATAAATGTTTTGAAAGGCGAAGCAAATATTCCTGTATTTTGGCTATAGCAAAATGGCTATAGAAAGTTGAGAATGATGCTAGTGGTGTTAATGGGCCACTGAAGTGTAAATAGTCGACTAATTTTCCTTAATATACATCACAACGACAATTTACAAAACGGCAATTAAAAATTGAGCGGATATCCATACACTCTAACATTACAGCATTCCAGCATCCGACAATCCATGTTTAAAGATAGCAATTCAAACTTGAGATAAGTGATACGAAAATGGAAAAAAAAATGTCAGCAGAGCAAGAACAACGAGTTCCCAGGTGGGCCCCACAGCAATGGCAAAGCTTCTTTCAGCGGAAAAAAATGGTTCTGCATAATTACTACTTGATTATTCAGCGATTTAATATTTCCTGAAGATGTTCCAAAGCGATAATGCGCACGAATATAAACTAGTAGTCATACTAGGCCTGCTTCAAGTAAGAAACATAGTTGTTCTGCAGGCTAGGGGCTAAGGGAGATCGAATACTCATCAAATATTTCATTTACCGTTTTATATTTACTAGCTACAAGATAACAGAGCAGGTAAGAAGAGATCAACATTTGAACAGCTGTCTAAGTCATGCAGCCCTTGATCTCTGATGGAAGGCAAAGGTGTTAACCTGAAATCTCAAAGCAGAGCAGAGTCATTAAAGATACGATTTCAAAATGATATATCTCACCTGTATATTCTGGGAAGCAGATTGTAAGGGGGGACTTCTTTATCTTATCACCAAATAAATCTTTCTTATTCAAAAACAGGATAATTGAAGTATCCATGAACCACTTGTTATTACATATGGAATCAAAAAGCTTCATACTTTCATGCATGCGATTCTAGGACAAAAAAGCACAATTTGAAAGAGAACTGATATTGAAAGACACAGATAACATATAATCACAATTGCTCTCTGCTATTTGTTATGCAGTTAAGAAACAAACTATTTTTTGTCAAACGAAATTTATGTCTTCATTCTCCTTTTATCTAACAGAATTCGGCTTTAAAGGCACAAAACATTTAATACATTAGCGCATGAAAAAAATTAAGAATAAAATAAAATTCTGTTTTCCGAACCCCAAGTACTATGATGTATCGCAATTTTGATTCACAGAATACAGGGACCATTCAAGAGTGAGATCATCTTGTCGTTTAGACTAGGGAAAAGATTTGGGACAACTATTGTTTACTGAATGTTAAAAACAATTTCGCTCGTATACAAAGTTTACATTTGATGTAATAATCCGACAAAATTTTTGACCAGACCAGAGTTTCATAATCAGCTTCGCACCATCAAATCATATTTTCTGAGCGGTCATTGTTTTAACATTACCATTGCGATTATAATTAATATGATAAACACAGAAGGATGTAAGGTCACATACTTATTACACTAAAGTAAACCGAGTACCTAATTAAGATGGCTAAAATTAAAGCGCACATTAAATAAGCCGAAGAAAAATATGCACAATACAGTATAAAAAAATGTTCACAAAGAGTTAAGCCAAATTTAATTTATACTATATCTTTGTTGCGCGGCTTAATTAGGAACGCTATATATTTTAGTGTGATAAGGTAGCCTTTGCGTGTTGTAGAAAAAAAACATTGAAACAGTTCAATCTAAAGTAAAACGACATCCAAATAAAAAAAGCCTGGAGAGCAATCGAACAGAGCAAAAAAGCATTATCATCATGAAGAAACCATAGCTACACTCCGATGTTGACAAGCAGCGAGAAAGATTTGCAAAACAACTATCAATCAATGATATGATGTTAAGCCTGTAACAGGAAAAAACGAAATTTTAGTATAGATTATAGAAGTATACCGTTTCTTCGTCTTCGGCAAGAACAAGGTCGTATGCACTTAAAGAAACACAAAAGATGATTGCAGTCACACCCTCAAAACAATGTATCCACTTTTTTCTTTCTGATCGTTGTCCACCAACATCAAACATTCTGTTGAGAAAAAGGTTTTTATTCTATTTCATTTCATTTACCTCATTCATTAATTGGGCTGGAGGTAGATCAAAAATATTATAGAAGCTAATATATGCAAATATATATAACTAAAATTGGGAGAGGCAGAAAATGAAGTAACAAACAAAGTGTTAACACAAATTTAAATATATTATCTTAGAACACTGAGGCCTTTCTGACTTATGTCATCAGCAGAGTTTGAATTACTTATATGTAACAACAAAATTATTCAAAGATGCATTGATAAGATTTCATGGATTTAACTGTTCACTAGTGCACAGCTTTAAAAAGCTTGCTTACGAACTCTAAGAGGGCAAAAAAAAATTATATGTAGATATAGGCAGCCTTATAATTATTGTAATGGAATTTTATTTCATCAATTTCTAAAATTCTGAGGGGTTTGTCTGTTGTTTGCAGCTGTTTTGCTATGTACAATTCCAGTCAAATATCTTACAACGCCAAGGCGATTTTACTTCATTTCCGTGCACAACTCAAGCCTTCTGTCTATCACAAATGTTGGATTGGATGAGTTCAATTCGTGTGCAATAATAATTGCAAATCAAATGCAAGGCAAAGAGGTTTTTTTAGATTATGAAGGACAAAATGAACGGTAGTTTGTACGCAATACTCAGTGTGGTCATGCACTGAAGCTATTAGCTATCTGAAGCTATTGGCCATTTCACACACAACCTCTTTGTTTGAAATGACCTTGCACATATCAAGGCTTTCCGTGGCATATAGCAAGGCATATTCAAAAGGCATAGCCTAGAACCTAGCAGGGCTACACAAAATTGCTCAGTTTTAGGTAGCTACTAGTCAATAGCTTACAACAGTTTATAAAGTTGCAGCAAAGTTGCAGTTGCCGCAAGCTGCAGCGAGAGAGCAAAAACCTGTCTAAGTTTAAGTGAAATCAAATAGGTTAAATTCAATCCAGCTGCTTCGACAAATATACCTAAACAGTTTTGGGTATTGCAATAAAACACTTTGGTGCTGAAAAAGAATAACATACTTGAAATGAAGATCCTTGAACACAAAATGAGTTTCAACAATTCCAGTTGTCTTAACCCGTGTTCTCAAAACATCTTGCTGCGTAGGTGTATAATTTGGAGCACCTATTCTCTCCAGGGAAGACAAGTAGCTACAAAAAATCCATCCGGTTAAAACATCCAGTAGTATACTCGCGTAAGGTAAACTGTGAAACAGTTTATGAATAAAGGTGCTCCGCTTAAAAAATAAAGAATATACATCTAAGGTAAGACAGTCGTCAAAATAAGTAATGACAGAATACTGTTACATTTAAATTTGCAGGTAATGACAGCGTTGTTGTTGTTTTATCACAACAGCAGTAATTATTTGATGAAACAAAAATCCAGTGTGCAAATGATGTTGTAAAGGGATATTTAAATGTTGAAAATATGAGTTTTAAATATTCAACTATTTACCAACTTGGTCATATTTAAATTCATTAAAACTGATTTCGAGGGTGCAAATAACCTATTTTCTGTATTTCTTTTTCTGTCAATGTTTAAATATAGCACAATATGGGAAACTGTTGCAAACGAAAATGAATCAGGTGCAACCAGAGATTTTAGATCGGAGCAGCTGCTCGAGGACCTTTTCGTGCATACATTGTTAAATGCCTCTGACGTCAGTAGTGGTACCGAATTTGACAATAACAGTAACAATAAACACAACAACAGTGTAAAGGAGTTGCAACTTTCAGAAGATATATTGCAAGATTACTAACTCGTTGTTTTCTTATAGGAATTTAAGGACGAGATTTCAAATTTTAAGTCTGAACAAAAAAGAACAAATTTTAAGACCATAATCAAGATGCAATACAGGAAACATGTTTTAAATACCAGATAACAGCTAAGATATAAAGTTAGCCTTTAGTCGAGTATGAAAAGATCAAGCGATGAGAGATCAACCAGCAACTCAGCAACACAGCAAGGCCAACCGCCAAAGAAAGCGCAGGTTTTGAAAAAGAGAAATGAGAGCTGCACATGCACACTTTGTCGTTGCTATGCACTGTCGACATCTTTCATGTCTATGTTAAATGAAGTGTTATGACCCAGCATTTTAGTTCAACCAAGATTCGGCCGTATAAAGCAAGCCGCATTTATGTCGCACTTAAGTTCGGCATATCCTGATGAACGTAATTCAAAGTGCTGCACTTAATTAAATGCTCACTTTAGATAGCCGCTTTTACGTCAAACTAAACGCACATTTTTATTTCATTTGAGTTAGACGCCACGTAAATGCGGCCGTATAAAGTTAGCCTTAAAAAGCCTGTTTAAAAATAAATACTCTATATGAGGTAACTATAAATATCAAAATTTGAGTGGTTGTGACTGGTTGCAGTGACAAGTTGGGAAGCTGTGGGCGGTCGGGCTTTTAAGTTTAGGAAGACTATATGAGCAAAATAATTTATCTTACTAGCCAGCAGAGTCATTCAGCTGGTATTCCCGTGATCTTCCAAAGCACATCTGAACTCCTTCATCTGCCCAAAGTCTTTTCATTATTCCAACAAGCTCATGTGTCAGCTCTCCATCTTCAACACTACCAGCTAAAGCAAACAGCTGCCTAGCATCTTCCTATATGTGGAGAAATATAATAACACTACAATAACTGAATATAAAAGGAAGGAGAGCTAGCTGATTAAATTCTTTATATATTTGCAAAAGGCAGTTTTTAGAAATTCCAATATTGTAAAAGAGAAATAAAAAAATTATTCCATCCGTATGGAGTTTCATTTTCTGACATTTTCAAGAATGGAAAACATAAAATATCTAAGTATTTAAGTTTCTTGTAAGAAGTTTCTGCAGACTTGCATATTTCGTATACATATTAGGGATTACAAATATGACTAGATTCGATATCTCTAGATTATGCCACCTATATGAATGCTCTACAAAAGGAAAAAACGTTTTCTGCGAGTATTCTGACTTTTCTGTAAAAAAATCTATAAATGGGGCCCGTGACATTGAGTAAGATAAAGGCAACATTTCTAGTAGTGCAAAGCCAATGCCAATTGGATACATTTGTAATGCCCAGTTTGTTGCACAGCTATTTTATGTGAGAAATCAAGACCTGAGATATCCAGCTCCAAAAAGTAATATCTAGGAAATTAAGATCAAAGAAATTAAGATCCCAGATATTAAGTTCCGAGATACTAAAATCCAAGTAATTAAGATCAAAAATATTTAGATCTGAGATACTAGAGTTCATGATATTAGGATCCAAGAAATTAGGATCCAAGTACTTAGGATCCGTCACATTAAGATCTGAGATACAAAGATCTGGGATATAAAGATCCAGGATATTCAGAGAAATCTGAAAAATTAAACTCAAAAATTAAGATATGAGATAAAAAAAAAAAATTGTATATGAAGTCAAAATATATTTTATGCTTTTTGTAGTTTTTGATACGCTTAATTCATTTTTGAATACTAAACGGCAGTAGTTTGCTTGCATTTTCAAGCCCCTGCCAAAAAAAACGGGCAGTAAGAGGTCTGGGCTCGTGACGTACATTCCGGAGCCTTTTTCGCGTCCCTGTTGATTGCTGTGGGCGATATCTTCTATGTAACAACAGATGTAACTAAGGATAACGAAGTGGGAGATAGTTACACCCAAACAAAATGAGATAAGGTACTGAGCATGCTTCTTTCGGAGAAGACCACGATTATGACGAAGAAGACTTTTATGTTGAAGTGGAAGATGAAAGAGTTACGGCTCTCGCAGACAGGCTAGATGCTGGTAGAGGAATGCAAGCCATATTTAGGAAAGCCCTTGGCAGACACAGAAAGGATTGCCAGCTACGAACAGCGGAAAGCAAGAGCAGAGGAGCAGCCAACTTTACTCAACAGTTGCTTGATGGCATTGGGCCAGTTTCGGGTATGTTTTTTAGGCCTTTTACTAAAGCTCTTACTGTAAGGCCACCAACCAAAATCCAGGCCTAGGCTCTAAGCCTAACTGATACAGTTACTCATCAACAAGCCCCTCGATTTTCGCAAAAACATATTTATACACATTGCTTGGTATCTTTATTAGGTGTAAATGTGGTAATAACAGAAGGGACCATTTGGTGAAGCCAGAAGAATGTAGTTGCTGCCTAGCAATACATGGGTGTGTAACGGCATTGACGGATGGAGAGTTTGTCAGGAAGTAAGCTCTGTACAAGGTTCCAGAACCGACCGTCCTGAATTTTGACCTCTATGCTTGGAGCAGTGGTCCCAGCAGTTTGCAGCAGATCAATTCAAAATGAAATTCAATAGTCGGGACAGACAAGCAAAATCCAGCTCAAGGTAGTTAAGTATGAAGCTGAAAAGAAAAAAATAACGTGAATTCATGATAATGAAATAAATCATGAAATATGTAGCTGTGATCATCTTATTTTGATTCACTATAATATTTCTAATTACCAAGTGCAAAGATCAAAGAACCTTTATTCTAATTTGAATATTAAATGTTGTACAAATAACAGATGTTCTTAATTAATCAAACTACAAAAATGTCAAAATTACCCCCGCCCAAAACAGAAACTTCGGGTAATTTAGGATTGACTGTAAATAATATTTCCAATAAACTGTTTTATTTAATCAACATTTCAAACATATAGCCATATAAATTTTTGTCTTCAAAAAATTAAGAATATGAGGTTTAGGAATATGAAAATTTTTATTCTCACAAAATTTTGATGATGAATGCAAATCTTGGGTCAAAAATAACATTTGGTGAAATGTTCAAATATTTCAAAAACGGAATCCTGTTTCAAAACAAATCATTTAGTCGGGGCATGGTTTCCTGACAGCCTCATGGTAAAATTTTAAACCATTAATTCAGAAATAAGCCTAAATGCAATAGATGTAACTCGATAATGAGTTGGTTAATGGTCAGCAGCTAATTACTTTTATAGAAGGCAATTTACTACCATAACAAACAGATAACGCTTCAACAAGCTCTGTTGAAATAATCTTAGTTATCAAACTCAAGCAAAAATTGCTACTGGACTAATTTAACGACACCACTAAAAGCATGGCCAGCCACCAGTGCCTCAATATACTGTAACAAAAATATTTCATATATACTGTGTAACAATAGACGTCTTGGTCTTGTGATTGCTCAAAAATGTCTCGTGGAGAAGCATCATTAGATTTACACAAACAAAAAAACGAATAAGTCAGATAGAGGTTATGAAGTTTGGCACTTACAGTACAGTTTTCGTTGTCTGTCACCAAAGTGCTCTGAGAAATTATTTCTCCTCCCTCACCTCCCCCAAAATCTACAAAAAAAATCTTCTGCTGTCGTTGACGCTATCTTCTTCGTAAAAGCATTTGGTGGTTCATGAGATTGATGTTGAGGAAGAAAGGTTTGGTAAGCTTATGGAAACACAACCACACTTGTCGCATTTCAGAGCAAGGTTCACGTTCTGTGCAAAGCCATGTAGCGAGGAAAACTTCCTCTCAAAATCTTCCGCATGAAAATACTCGAGCATACCGCAGAATACCGAGATTGAACGAAAGAGCACGTTTTGTTTTGACAAACCCAACCCATCACCTCATCCTCCATGGGTCTCTTGTTTCCCTAGTAGGGCAGTCGATGCAGAGAAATTCCTACTTTCTATTTCCGACTAGTTTCATGATGTTCTACAGACGCATTATACAATTACAATTTAACTGTAATCACACTGTAATGATTAGTTAGACTTGTAAAGCCGTTCCAGAATGTATTTTATTTTACGTCACACGCCTTAGCCCCATCCATCCAAACAAAAAGCGACATTTTGTCAAAGAGGGTCGAAAATTAGGTTTCTCAGACGTAACAACTTGGAAAGTATGCCCCCGACAAGAGAACAAACCTGGTAATTGCTTCAGGAATACTTTTTTAGAGAACTAGAAAGGTAACACTTTTGACTTCATATACAATTTAAGACTAGAAATATGTAGATTCAGAAATTAAGAACCAAGATACCAAGATGCAAGATAACAAGATGAAAGATATTATGATCCCAGGTATTCTGATCCAATATAATAAGATCAGAGAGCGAAAATAATAATCCAAGATATTCGTATTCGGTATCATAGGAAAAGTTTTGAAGAAATACGCATAAGATTATATTGTTTTATTGCAACCTGACTAGAAGACTAATAAAATTTTCACAACATATTCAAAGTCTGGCGAAATAATAGAGACTAAAAGTAAAAAAAAAAATTCCCTAGAGGGCCCCTAAAGTCAAACTTTTTTTGGATATTGTGATGAAATCGGACCTCCTGAAAAGAATTCGTTGTTGTTTTTTCCATATCTTTCAGTTTTCTTTTTCAATATAAGCTTTTCATATTGGAAAAGGAATTGAATTGTTTCCCCAAATTCTTAAAAACTTTTTGAAAGGTATTTGGTTTGACGTCCTGCAACTCTCGTTAAAAATTTTACCAACTCACGGTAAAAAGGACAAAATAAATGTGTGCGGCCGACGCCAGGCGCCGAAAATTGTAAGATGCCTGATCAATCTATTAGCGACAGCAGCGATTCGGGTAGTTTTGAATCAAGCATACCATTTGTAGCAATAATCAAAAACTTTCACTCAATTTTCAAAGTGTCGCATTCAATATTTACAAGTTCCCATTCAGCAGAGGTGGAAAAAGTATCGCAACCTGGGAACGTAGTTCCCAGAATTTTTTTCGGGTGGAGATGTTCACAGAAAGTTTCACAGACATTTTTTGAAGTGTTGAAACAAGTATGAAACTCTGATGATATAACTTGAGTCAATTTAACAGAGAATTTTCTCTCTGGTTGCCTGTGAGCAAATAAAGCTGAGCTGCCAATGGACTATGAGGCATGATTTTCCGACATTTTCCTACATTGAACCCAATCTTTTATGAAGATACTTTGTGAAAATGCGGATTAAACTTTCAAATGAGAACCTTGGGTTTCTAAATATCTAGCTTTCCTCTCCTACATTGTCATTTTATATGTTACATCAACTCAGTGTGGAGAAACAGGCACAAACATCTACCCCCTTAAACATTTTGCAGAAAGTTTTGAGCAAGATTCCTAGGTTCCCAGAAAGAAAAAAAATTCTTCCACCTCCACGCATTCAGTATTCAAAATGTCTCATTCAATAATCAAAAATTACCATTCAGTGTTCAAAATTGTTCAGGGTCAATGCCCTGATCTTCTTCTTTAGATTACTTTTGCAAAGAGTACAACTTTGTAAAGTGTAAACTGAGTTGAGACAAAGGCATGGCTGACCAAACCAGATGGAATTTCTCCACAATGCAACAAGAATAGTAGATGGTACCTTAATCTCATTCGAATACTTGAGCAACAAACAACTAAAACAAGTATTGATGCTGCTATTAAAGCATGCATTGAGATCCGAGAAAATATTTTCTCAATTTGGCAGTTGGAGAATAATAGCTCTTCAATGCTCCAGAATTGCATCCTTACAAAATTCTTCTCAGGTGCTTTCCTTACGACCTCTTTCAAAGACAACCCTCCTGAAAATGCGTGTGTTGCTAATTTTCAGATTTGCAGAGGAATCTGTGTTCGATGTTGGTCCTGATGTTTTTACTAAATGATGGTTTGTACCAGAGGATGCTGCTCCGCTGTCTGTTTTGTTGTCTCGGAGCCGTAGCTGGCATGTAGTAAAGAGTGTGTTTGCATCCATTTTCCTCGAGTTGTCTTTGGTATGGAGTTGCTTTGTCGAAAGAGAATAATAAGCGTTTGTTGCTGCTGGCGGATTTGTTCTTTGTAGTGATATGAGGGTGATTCCTCTTGCGGTAGACGTATTGTAAGCACATATTGTATATATATTTATGATTAAGAAAGGAGAGAGAACGACTCTTTTCATTTCAACAAGCCTGTTTCGTGATAATATCAATCGAAAGAAAAAAGTTCTATGCTGTCAAAATTGAAGAATGTCGTGGTGACAAAAGAGAACTTTTCTCGCTTATCAACTCAGTTTAAAAACCTAAGGAGAAGATTGAATATTAGTCAACTACATCCATTACCGAGCTTGCTAATTTCTTGTCAAAAGATTAAGTTAATCAGATAAGAGCTTGACAGCATTGCAACATCTTCAGATGACTTGTCATGTTATAAGCCCAAAAAGGAGTTCTCAAATTTTGAGATGCTATCAGAACGACAAGTAAGGGTACTTATCATCAAATCCCAGAACAAAGAATGCATCACAGATCCCCTACCAACATGGATTGTCACAGAATGCTTATATGTTCTCCTACCTTTCATCACACAAATCATTCACTTATCTCTACAGAGTTGTTGAAAAACATACTATCAGACATTCTACTCAAAATGGATGCCCAAAAAGTTACCCTGTTAGTGATGTTAGATCTAAGTGCTGCTTTTGACACAATTGATCATCCCATTCTGTTAGACACTCTAAAGAAAAAAGTAGGGCTCGGTGGAACAGCATTTCAGTGGGTGCAATCATACATCAGTAACCAATATCAGCATGTGCAAATCAAAGGGAAGCTATCTGAAAGGACTAAACTTGAATGCGTTCCTCAAGGATCCTGCTTAGGACCAATCCTGTTCATTATCTACATAAGATTGCTGTTTGATGTAATAGAACAGCATCTCCCAAATGCACATGGCTATGCAGACCACCATCAAAAATACCTTTGGTTCAAACCCATCAATCAATTATCCCAAGATGAAGCACTTTAGTCAATTCAGGCCTTTATATGTGATGTGGATCCTTGTCAAAAAATGGATGCTTGCCAATAAGCTTAAAGGCAATGATGAAAAGACAGAGTTTATGAAAATAGGGTTGAAGTGCAACTCAAGCAAATTGAACATAAATCCTATAAAGATTGGTGACGCTGAAATAAAGCCTGTTACTTGAGAAATCTTGGTGCCATGATCGCAAAATTTCAATGAAAAGTTGAATAACGAATACCTGCTCCGCAGCTTTTTATATCATAAGAAATATCAGAAAGTATCTCGATCAGAAATCCACAGAGACAACGGTCCATGCATTCATCACACATAAGCTTGACTACTGCAATAGCCAACTGTACGTTCTGCCAAATTGCCAAATACAGAAAATGCAACGCATACAGAATGCAGCAGCAAGGATAACAACCGAATAAAAAGGTAGAACACATCAACCCGGCATCAAAGGAGCTGCATTGGCTATCTGTACAACAAAGAATTTAATTTAAGATATTGAACACCTTTTATAAAAAGATGTTCATGATGGCTTCAAACTCATCACTAGATTTCAGTTGACATGAAAATCTCAGAAAAACATTTTTGACTTTAGGGGCCCTTTAATAACATAAGTTATTTAAAAAATTGAGGAACCAACTAAGTGCCCCTTGCCCCTAGGGCAGAGAGAGTAAAACTACATTCAAAATCTCAGGAAAATTGGATCCAACAGCCCAAAATTATGTTGCTCAAGACTTGCTTTGCTCAAAATTTGCTTTGACACCTCAAAAGCAGTAGTAGTAGAGTTATGTAGAAGAGAATAAGTAATTTGTTAAAATATTGACTGCTTGACAAACACTTACAGCCCTATCAGGGTTTCCATAGTCAACTTTCAATGTTCCCATAGCTCTAATTATGGCCTGCATTGATTGGATCGTATTACTGAACACAACAGGCTTGTACTGTTTGCATTCTTCAGGTGAATAGCCACTCTCATGAATAATTCTGAAAGGAGGAATATATCAACATAAAATTACTAAATGATCATAAACAACACTAGGTAGCAAAAACAACTCTTTGTCAAATATGATGGTGACTCAAGGGTTTCAATAAAATATATACAACAGGATAAGATGTCACAGGAGGTGTGCAGTAAAATGTAGTAACAAAAATTGAATACAGAATAAAACCTTGTTTTCATTGTAATTCCCCTACATCAAAAAGTTCTTTATAACCATGACAAAGTTCAGGCCCAGAAACAAAATAATCCTTCATAAAACATATGCCACAAGGAGACATGACAAGTATTATTTGACCAACAACAAAAACAACTGGATCCTAACATCCACAATCTTTAAGATTGGATGGGTCAGGAAAGGATGATAAAATACTAACTCTGCTGCAGACAGTGCGGCAAAAGTGATTTTTAAAGGGGGACCAAGAGCAAAATCTAGAGGTGGGTGCGAAAGAAAAAAGAAAAAAAGTCATTCACAAGCAATGATGGCCATGCAGTCAGATGCTGCAGAGAAAAAACATCATCTAGATAAAAAGGCAGGTAACTCTTTGGGCTTTAGTAGTGCAAGTGAAATCTGACAATGAAGGATTTTAAGTTAGGTTTTTGTTGTAGAAATATTAATCTGAAAAAAGGTCTTCAGAGTACAGAAAATGGCAGAGAACCCCAGATATAAGTGTCAAGAGACCATGATAACTGTTTTTCACCTGGGTACAAAAATAATCTGAAAGAGAACCCTTTCAAGTATATAAATGAGATTTGTTAACTTGATGTTATGGTAATAAATAGCAATTAATGGGTACAGGAAACTCCCAATAAAGATTTGTAATCTGAGGTCTGTGAAATCCTTTGGCCAGAGGATTAACCTTTGTAACAAGTAAGAGTTTTGAGATGAAAAAGTTTAACCTGATCACTGTGAGTTCTTGGTCACTGTTCTAAAACGATGGCCAAAGTCATCAGCCTTTATGAAGACTTCAAATTAAAAGGGCAATGAAGTTAGATTTTCAAGCTCTCTTTTCAATAATGGCAAAGCTGATTCTAATTGGTGAAAATTTTGGGCCTAAAACTAACTGAAAATTGCATCTTGTTCGATTGGTATTGTTTCTGATAAGGCCTTGCATGTTAAAGTTGGCAGGTGAGCGGTCAATCACATGCTTCAATGAATGTCAGTCCTGTGATTTAATGAAAAAAAAAAGTGTAAACAATAAATAAAAAGATGCAGCCTACATGGCAAGGGAATGTGATGGGCTTTATAAGCTTGATAGCGAAATTACAAAAATTACAATTATGATAACAAAGAAAGAATTAGATTAGAGTAACATGAATCATCTGCCTTCAAATTCTTCTCCAGAAACTGCAAACTCATTATCATCACAACTCTATTCAATATTTATGCTTTTTTTGCCAACCTCTTACAATTTGGGTGTAAGAAGTCTTTATTTCGGAACAAACAACATAATCTTTCTCCCATTCTTTATATATGTTTAAATTAACTCTGTCTCCTTTGATATCCTTGCTTGCCATAACTTATTGGGATATTAAGAAGAAGAAATTAAAAAGTTCCAATGATGTTTGAAATGTCATGCGATATAAATTTTTCCCATTCAATTACAGAGAGAGCAATAAAAACAAGGGACTAAAGAAGAGAATTCTTTAAAAAAAATCACTCCTAATTTCTATATTGATATTGAGTAATTAATATGCCTCTAAAAATTCATCCGATAACTCGCTCTCTCAACATTAAATATCAATATATGGGCAAGCCAATGATCCCTCTACGGGCAATGTTTGGGCATGTGCCTGCTATTTGAACCTAAAATTTTGATTAGTTTTATTGTTTCATTGTTCCTCTAGTATTGTTCTGTAGTGTTTCGGCTCAATATTTTGCAATTTACTTTCCCACAAGTATTCAAAGATTTTGAAATCACATGCTTAGTTATTTGTTTTCATTTTAAGTCTTGCATCAACTCAAGTAGACAAACTGATCAACCTTTCTCTTCAAAGCTTTCCAATCTGGGATTGTTTGGCATTGTCTTTCTGAAATAACAGGCTTGTTAACAAATGTATGATGGAAAGGCACAAAGATTAATTACATTTGCAGATATGTGGCTTTAAGTGCAACTGAGATCCTAGCATCATAATAAAGGCACTGCATAGTGTAAAATATATATTTTTTAATAGGTATGCAAGTGTGATAATAGTGAATTGCACCTCTATAGGTATTGACAACTATCACTATCAGATAATACAGGCTTCCAGTTGAGGGAGGGGGTGGTCCCACATCCAGTCAGAAGAGAGTCAGAAAGTGACAGGCCGTATCGTTAAATTTTTTGTGGGCGTGTGACGAATTAGGCACCAAATTTAATTAGGGGCATGTTATGTAGATTATAAAAATAACACTTAAGATAACAGAAGTAACATAACCATCTTAAAATAAACCATTTTAAACCATTTTAAAAAATCAAAGTGAAAGATATGAGAAAGTTTTCTATCAGCTTTTAAAACATAGCATAAGTTAGAGTTGGTAATTTTCCATGTCATTTTCACTTTCTAAAAAAATTATTTCTCTATGGGATCTTTGTCCTCAAAAGAGCTTGAGATTATGGTTCTATTGACATCTTGTTACATCTCACAAAACATATTTTTCTCTTTCGACCCTTCTTAATGAAGTAACTCAATATGGAACTGACACAAATGAATAATAGCCATGGCACGTGAATTTACAAAAATTTCTAAACCAGGTGAGTCAAGAATCACGAGTCTTGAAAAACTTTGGTGCTTGATGAGGCCCAGGCACGCGGCCGTGTGCCTCAAACAACAAGGCCTGTAGTGATATTAAGGACATTGAAAACTTGGTTTTTATGAAGCCCGAGCTGAACTTGAGTAGACAACATGGAATTTGGTTTCATTAGTTTGAGCATAGTCAATAGAGAAAAATGGGGATCTATTTATAAACTTCAAAGAGGTGGGAGCAAGCATGATATAAAAAAAGGCTAATACAATTTAATTTCTTACTTCATCTGTTTCACAATTGTACTCTTTCCAGACTCACCCGCACCTTCGAAACAAACAAGAGAAATAAAAAGTGAGATTCAAGTAATAGTAACAGAGGTGGCAAGGTAAGGCTGATATCACCAGAATCAGCAGACAAAATGAATATGGCCATTTGTATTAGCCATACGTATATAGACATACGTATTTATACGTATGTATATACGTATAACTATGGCTATATACGTATTTATCCATTTATCTATATAGCCATACGTATTTGGCCAAAATGAAAATAGCAAAATATCAAGAGAAAAACAATGACAGCAAGAGAAAGAACTTCCACTATTCAGTTCCTGAATGAGCGGGAACAGATGTTTGCTGTTAATCTTGTCCTATTGTTTTCCTTGTTGCTTCTAGAATGCCAAACATGATCATTACCTAGTTTAACCTTTCTACATAAACATGACCATGACTTGGCTGATCCAAGTTACTCAATTAGTAAAAATTAAATGGTTGTAGAAAAGCACTAAATATATCTTTAGTTAATGTTGCAGCTCATCTATTTCAAACTTAAAAGAGTTTTCAGGTAAGACTTTTCAGTTTAGTATAAAAAAATTTATTCTGATCATTGCTACTCTGAAATATGTCAGAATGCAATTGCAAAAAGAGGGTCCCTAAGAAATGTCTTTGTGTTGACTGTATTCTTTAAATGTTATTTCTTTATTTCCAGCCCTGTTGCATGCAGCCTGCATATTCCCTCCCCATACAGCAAAGACAATGATTGCCTGATTTAAGCCACAATCTCCTAATACAGTAAGGATCAACATTTAAAGAAACCAATTTATCATGCCTTATCATAAATGTTTCTAAATGATTTTCATCTATAGTTTCCACCATTTGGTTTTTTTTTGAAGAGGGTATAATATCAACATTTGCTTGTTTGGTGTATAACTGCTCTTTCCTTGATTCATTAACCAACCTACTTGCTAAACTTTCTGAAGTGCTGAAACTGAGCGCATTTTTGTATTCATCAGTTTGTGAAATAAAAATGCCATCATTTTCGAAATTAGCAAACGCACACTGTATTCTACTTTTTGAAAACCGTTCATATGGGAAATATATTCAATTCTTAATTGTAGTACAATAACATATATTTGATCAGAATTCAGTTGACAAAAAATGGATCTCTTCAGGAAAGACCAGACATATCACCAGCAACGCAATTGTGCTAGAACCTATTTTGATTATAGAATACAGGGCCAGACAAACGAGGTAATGCTACACTGTCTCGTATGCTATAACTACATATAAAGTCAAATATCTATATGTGGCCCTGTATTCTATAGGCAAGGGTGAGTGGATTAAAGACTGAGTGAAGTTGGTACATGAAAAAGGTAAAAATATCTACAAATATTTCAAATAATTTGAGTTTATAATGAAAAAATGAAAACAAAAACAATGAAATATGTTTCGCCTTCTTTAAATAATATGCCATACGGCCTAATCTAGGAGATAGGCCAGTCTACATACCTAGTAATAGCAATTTGACTTCCCTTGCAGCACGTTCTCCATCTGCTTTTAAATTTTTGTCGATCATTTTACTTCTCTCTGCAGCAACTTTATCTTCTTGACTGATTGTGCAGCCCATCTTTTGTCCCTAAAATCTGTTTTTCAGTTTGATGTAAAAGCGGTTTTCTCTGAGAATTGGAAAAGACCAATAATACTAAAAATCCGATCAACCATCAACAGCACAGCTTAAGAAGTTTATCTACTGTACGATGTCGTATCTAGTATCATCGGCGTATAATTTATTTTGAATAGATTTGGTAAGGCAAAGCTTTTAATTAAAAATGTTTTGTCGTCCTTGTACACTTGCCTTTTTCAGTGTAAGTTCTGAACTTCCCGTACAATAGACAATATGGCCGACTTTCAATAACCATTACAGACTTCCGTTTACTCCACCTTGAAAGCTTTCTAAGTGCAGCCACGAAATTACATTCCAACCAATCAGAATTCGTCACTGAGCTACCTATATTCTTCTTTTTATTTCCGAGACTGTTCGTTGGGTTGTGCATTCGTACTGCATTTTTGTAATTGCCTGACAAAGTCTGTCAAAGCCGATAACCCCACGGAAATAATCATACTTTTCATGTTTTACAAAGTTTGCATTATTGAATGAAATTTTTTGCATAAAAGATTTAAGTATCAATCAAATGCGGTCCAAAGACGGAATTTGAACATTTTATATAGACACCCTGTGTGTCACGTGACATTCGTTATTTGTAAACCTTTTAATTTGTAGCTAGAGATTTAGAGTACAAGAAGAGAAGAAGGAACGTTAACGTGAACTTGAACGATAACGTAACAGTAGCATGAAATTGACTCAACGATTCAACCTTTCAAGCATTTATCATCATGAAGTTTGTATATAGTTATAAATTATAGCTAGCTTATTTCTCGTATCTTTCTGCTTTTGGTCTTTGTTTTCATAACGTTTATTTAGGAATTCTTTATTTAACTTTTTTAACCGCTGCAAACTCAACAAAACGAGATCAAAACTTGAACAAACTTTGGTCAAACCAAATGTTGACGCTAAATTTTTCCTGCTTACTGGATTTCGGTTGAAACCCTGTTTTTCAGGCGTATTGAATTAAATTTACAATGCAATTTGTCATTGAAATCCTGCTTAATCCAGATTATTGCCAGATTACGTGCATTTTCGCGGGCACAAACGAAATTCCCGCGCAATCCAAACTAAAAATGTCTGCTTTAAGAACGTTTTCTCTAACTTAAGTAGCAGAAAAAATCAAAGATGTTAGTGATATTTCAAGCGTCGCTATAACTGAAAATAGAGATGACGAATACGATTCAAAGGACAAGTTGAGCCTCCATTTGTCAGCAATCACTCCATCTGAAATGCAAAATAATGACAGTGATCTCGAGGAAAGTGATGCTGAACTAGGTCTAGACAGCACTGATACCACTAGCAACAATCAAAGTGAGTGCCAATCCAAAAAAAGAAAAATCCCAGCAGGTCAGGAAGACAAAAGCAGTGAAAATGAGGGACGAATAAAAATGTAGAAAAGAAAGAAGATAGGAAGGAGATTAACCTGGACAGAGGATGTGATTGACAGATTTTTTGATGATGTGGTAACGTTCCCAAGTACTAAAATACAAAATATCCGATGACAGGAAAGCTGGGGGTTCAATGCAAATATAAGTTACAAGCCATCCAAAAAAATGGGAAAAGTAAGAGTTCTATGCAAATTGAGTGTCAAGCAATCCCATGTTTAGAAAGTTGACAGTTCTATGAAAAAATAAGTTACTAGCAATAACAAGTTGGGTAAGCTGAGAGTTCTATGCAATGATAAGCTACAGGCAATCCAAAAAGAGAAAGCTGAGAATTTTACGCACTCATGAGTTACAAGCAACCCAAGGAAAGATAGCTGACGGTTCTAAGCGAAATGAGTTAGCGCCGATCCCAAGAAAGCAGAGCTGATAACTCTATGCAAAATAATTTACCAAAAATCCCAAGCTATTGGTTGTGCAAAGATGAGTTACCAGCGATTTCAAAAGGGGTAGGCTGAGAGCTCTATGCAACAAAGAATTACCAGCGATCCCAAGAGAGCAAAGCTAAGAATTCTATGCAAAAATAAGTTATCCGAAAACAGGAAAGCTGAGGTTTTGTGCCAATCAGTTACCAGCAATCCCTTGTTGGGAAAGTTGAAAGTTCTATGCAAAATGAGTTACCAGCAATCAAATGTTGGGAAAGTGGAGAGTTAAAAAGGTAAAACAAAAAATTCTTTGCAACAATAAGTTACTACCAATCTTAAGAGTTGAAAGCTAAAGATTCTCTGAAAAATTAGTTACCAGCAATCCCAAGAGGAGAACGCTAAGGTTTCTATGCAAAAATGAGTTACTAGCAATCCAAAGAAAAGAGAACTGAGAGTTCAATGTAGAATGAGTAACCTGCAATTTAAACAGGGGAAATGTTAGAGTTCTATGCAAAAATAAGCTACTAGTATCCCAAAAGCGGAAAGCTTGGAGTTCTATGCAAAATGAGTTACAGGCAATCCCAACAGGGTTATATCCCCTTCATGTGAATGATTTGCATATCATCAACGCATAATTAACAATTGCATATATTATCTTCATATGTTACTTGTATTCATCCTTATCTTGCAATGTTAGTATATGAACCTGTTTTCTTTTCTTGTATTTTCTCCACCAACAACCTTGATAACACTGGTGATAGGAGAAACATTTTCATATTTTGCCAGAACTCTTCTGCTGAAACAGTTACGCCCCAAGATATTTTGAAAGCCAATCTTGATGCTATTGTTCCTCCCTCTCTGCCATCCACTGTTAACACCAACCCTTCTCCTGTAGTCCTGGCAGTAAATCTCACAGCCTCTGCCAACAATGCTGTTGCTAATCCAACTCTGGATGCCACCATGGCTCTTACTAGCAAGTTAGATGACCAGGCAAGAATTTTAAACCAAAGATTAAATGTTCAACAAGAACAAATCAATGCCCTGAAACAACATCTTCCGCCTACAGGAACACCTTCCCAGACAGGATCACGTTTCACGAAACGTGCACCCATGCAGTAACCGGGAAGTGCAATAACCATGGGAGGTCTAGCCAGCAATATTCTCAGTCGGAGACAAGTTATTATTTTTGTCATTGACTAAATCATTTAAAACGAGACTGCCTTGCACTCAAGCAACAAGGTTCTCCAAAGTCGGAAGACTACTGAGGCTCCCGGTAAAGATTGTTACCGACGTGGCCATGGCCAAATCTACGACCCCCAAGAACAGTGATGTGTATTGCTCCATTCACCACCAAACAAACTGCTCTGGTAGTCACTTTAAATGGCCAAAATCTTGACATGCTGCTTGACTCTGGTATCACAATCTGTTGCCTTGCCAAAAAGTTTTTCTCTGCGAGTCACGCTTTAAGGAATCTCACTGTCAAGGCTTATCTAGGCCCTGGCATTGTAGGTGCAAAAGGCACATTGTTAAAACCTTTTGGCATTGTTAATGTTTCTCTTTCAGTTGGTAAACCTTCAATTTGTCACGCTGTTGAATCTGTTATAATTGATTAGCTACCCTATTCATGTATCCTTGGTTTGAGTTTTCTCAATCGACTAGACAAATGGGGATATTGATAATACTCACCAAACTCTAAACTTGAATGAATATAATACCTTGTACCTCACTTTCCACTAAAGCCACAGCACATGGACATGCCCTACACGTCTTTCGTCCAGTGACTGAGCTTTGCTCACTTATCGATGGACATGAACCTCTAGAGATTTGCCTTGATATACACGTTTTGCCTACTTTACAAATGATTGGCCATCAAAATGCTCCCACTAATACCATAGCTGTCAATACCTCAGCTACCCCTAAAATGTTGGGGAAGGGGAAAAAACATGCTATTGGTACTTGTGCCTATGAAGAGTTCGCTCCTCTGTGGCAAGAACAACTAAATGTTATTACCACCACTGATTCTTCCTCTGCAGTTTCCACTTCTTGTATGGATATTATAACTTCGAAAATGAAGCACCCTTTACCCCCTGACTTTCTTCAAGCAAAGCAACTCTTATTGGAGTTCTTTTCCCTATCTAACACAACATTTGGGAGAGCTAACGTAACTCCATTCAATGTAGAGCTTGCCCATACTACCCCAATTTCAACGCCACTTCGCCGTGTTTTCTTCATTACAGATTCAGGATGGCCAGCTCCATCCCTCCAGCAATTCATTGATGCTGTTGCTGGCTCATAATTTCTTAGTTCGATAGATTTTAATAACGGATATCACCAGATTCCGTTTGATGATAGCTGTAAACCACTGCTTGCCTTTTCTTCGGGTTATGGACTTGGTCAATGGACATGGACGGTGATGCCACAGGGAATAAAACCAGCATCTTCCCATTTTCAGAAAAGAATGGAACAGACATTTGCTGATTTGTCTGACTGCATACTGCCACCCTTCTATGACGACATCGTCATAAGAGGCACTGATTTTGCACAACACCTCAGCAATGCTCGAAAGGTTCTAACCAGACTCCGTACTGCTCGCCTAACTCTCAATGCACTAAAATGTTGTTTTTTTAAACATTCTTGCCATATCTCGGTCATATTATCGACAATGGTCAAATTCGCCTCGATCCTTCCCGTATCAAATCGATTGTTGATCTTCCACAACCTACTTCTACCAAACGTCTTAAGGAATTTATTCGTATGGCCCAGTTTGTGATCGTTTTCTTCCTAACTATTCTGTTCTTGCCACGCCTCTGCACAAACTCACCCAGCACAATACAGCCTTCAAATGGACCCCGGAATGACAAGAAGCTTTTGATTCCATCAAACAGCTCCTCACTAACAGCGGCAAACTGCAGAACTGGGCACTAGAGCTTTCTGAATTTCATTACGACATCCAACACACTCCATCAAAGAACAACGGTATTAGTGATTGCCTCAGCAGAATTCATTGCTCCAGCAATTTACCCAGGAGGAGCTGAAAGCTCAGCAGTCGCAAGACGCCAATATATGTGCTGCAATTGAGTAAATTTCTCTATTTCCCCGAAATTTTGATCTGACTCGTCTAGGGTGACTCAAACGTCATCGCAAGCAACTATCCGTTTCTGATGACGGCGTTTTCCAATGGAAACAGTACTCTGTGGTGCCAAATCAACTCCGTTGCACAGTATTAGAATTGTTTGATGACCATTCCTTTTCTGGTCATTTTGTAATTGACCGCACACTCGAACGCCTATTGACACACTATTTTTGGCCTGATGCGCGTGACGATGTCACAAATTGGATAAAGAGCTGCATTACTTGTTCGTCCTATAACCCACCTCCAAGCGGTTATATCAAAGCTCAGTTGGAGCCAATCGTTTAGTCGGAACGATTTGAACTTGTCTGCTACGAGCTTGACGGCCCTTTTATGACGAGGTCAGCAAGTGGTAACAATTATGCTCTCATTCTTGTTGATAAATTTAATAAATGGCCAGAAGTAATCAAGATACTCGTGCACCCACAATTGCTCGTGCAATCCACGATCAGTGGATCTGCCGGTATGGCATCATGAAGCGGCTCCACAGTGATGGTGCTCCCAGTGTTGGTTGCTGAGTGATGCACGAAGTTTGCTCTATTTTAGGCAATGGGAAGTCTATATCATGGCGCCTTGACTCACAAGGGGATGGTCTTTCTGAGGCAATGGTAAAACAGATAAAATCCCGCATGCAAAATCAAATAGATCAACATGGACACAACTGGGATGAGAATTTCCAAGCAGCTCTTTACACCATCCATTAATATATATAAATAACAGTACTTATAGATAACATTATTAATAACTTATAAATATTAATAACAGTACTTATGATGCCCCAGCAGAGTTAATGGTTGGCTAAACACTGTCTCTACCAGTTGACTTGCTAACTTCGACTACCTCTGTTCCTTCTCTACAACGTCACACATATAATCACATCAGCAAGAACGAACATCTCGCCAGAAAATAAAAGCACAACATGGTAAAGGTGCTTCAAAGCATCATTAGAAAGTGAATGATTAATGTTTTGATCTGGCATCCAAACAAAACAAAAGGAGTGTCTCATTGTTGGCAACCAAACTGGTCAGGTCCTTGGGTGATTTCAAGATAAATAGGTGATCTCAACTGTCAGCTTATCAATACTCAGGGCAATCAAACCTCTACTGCACATTTTAACCAAATAACGTACATTCTACCACGCTTTAATCGAATATCAACTGGCACACCTCCTTCCAAACCATCTGAGCTATCTTCTCAACCTAGCATAGTTGACCTGTTCGAGTGTTTGGATACTACCAATGTTGCACATATTGAACAAGATGGAGGTGAGATTGTGAATGTTCCTCTTCCAAACGAGCCTTTAGCAAACAATGACAAAACAATGACACAACTATGCTACGAATTGTTACCAGCAATGCCAAGGAAGGAGAGATGAGAGTTCTATGCAAAAATGAGTTACCAGCTATCCCAAGGCGGGAAAGCTTAGGGTTCTATGCAAAATGAGGTACCAGCAAATAAAAATTGGGAAAGCTGAGGGTACTATGCAAAAATGAGTTACCTGCAATCCAAAGTGGAGAAAGCTGGGGGTTCCATGCAAAAATGAGTTACAAGCTATCCCAAAGCGGAAAAGCTTGGGTTTCTATGCAAAATGAGTTACCAACAATCCCAAGACGGGAAAGCTTAAAGCTCTATGCAATAATTAGTTACAAGCAACACAAGAGGAGTAAGCTGATAGTTCTATGCAAAATGAGTTACCAGGAATCAAAAGAAATGAAAGCTGAGAGTTCAATGCAAAATGAGTAACCTGCAATCCGAAGAGGGTAAATGTGAAAGTTCTATGCAAATATCAGTTACAACTATCTTAAAACATGAAAGCTGAGGGTTCTGTCCAAAAATAATTTATAAAATACCCCAAAGCGGGAAAGCTGAAGGCTCTATGCAAAATATATTACTAGCAATACAACAGGGGAAAGCCGAGAGTTCTACGCAACAATCAGTGAAAAGCAAACCAATAGAAGAAAGCTGACTGCTCTATGCAAATTGAGTAACCAGCAATCCGAACTTAGCAAAGCTGAGAATTTTATTCAAAATATGAGTTACCAGAAAAACAAAAAGGGGAAAGTTGAGACTTCTATGCAAAATTGAGTTAACGGCAATCATAAGAAGGGACAACTGAAAGCTCTATGCAAAATATGAGTTACTATCAATTCCAATTCAAATTAACTGAGTTACCAGCGATTCCAAGTTACGAAAGCTGGCTGTTGTATGCAAAATGAGTTACCAGCGATCCCAAGAAGAAAGCTGAGAATTCTATGCAATAATGAGTTACCATCAATACAAAGAACAAAAAGCTGAGAGTTCAATGACAAATGAGTACCCTGCAATAAAAAGAGGGAAAATTTGAGAGTTCTATGCAAAAATCGGTTACCAGCAATCCCAAAAGTTTGAGGCTGAGAGTTATATCAAAAATGGGCTACTAGCAATCCAAAAAAGGAAAGCTGAGAGTTCTATGCACTAATCAGTTACAAGCAACCCAAGAAGTGAAAGATGAGAGTTATATGCAAAAAAGAGTTACCAGCAATATCAAACTGATGGTTCTATGCAAAATAAGTTAACAGCAATCCCATTTCGGGAGAGTTGAGAATTCTATGCAAAATAGAGTAACTAGAAATCCTGAGAGAGGAAAGCTTGGGGTTTCTATCAAAAAATGAGTTACCAGCTATCTCAAGGCGGAAAGTTTAGGGTTCTATGCAAAATGAGTTACCTACAGTCCCAAGATAGGACAACTGAAAGCTCTATTTGTGCATTTACCGCGTAAATGTGATTTAATGTGCAAGCCGCAAAGCCCCTTGGGACAGCTTTCGCCACTCCGCACGTGCCCGCCTCAGTTGTTATTCTGCCTGGTCATTCATATAGTTTATCTATATATATATATTCTTCGCTCAGGGATTATTTTCCAATCTAAAGGTATTATATTTTCGTGTTATCTTAACTAAGCCTTAACATGTGGAAGTCTTCTAGAAAATCTTCTCGTGGAACCCAAGAAGGAGTCGCATCGCCTCGTGCCTCCGATTCCCGGATGGACCTAGCTGACTTGAAAGCTTTGCCTCGAGAAACTTTGTTGTCACTAGCTGCCACGAACAACCTCATCGTGACGGGTTCAAAAGCTGCTCTTGCCCAACGCCTCTTTAACCATTTTCAAAAGTCTCCAGCAACTCCTGTTCGTTCCTTCTCAATTATTCCAGAAGAAGAAGAAGAAGAAGACAGCGATATCTCTCGGCCTATCTCGGATAACAATATTGTTTCCCTTAGCCTTGCTGACCTACGTAAAATTGTAAGAAAATAAATTTCATCAGCCAGAAACATCACCCGCCCTCTCTCTCCGCCGTCAGTCTCGTACGAAAAGGAAACAGTGCCTTCAATACTGGGTCCACAAGCAATAAAAAATCAAGCCTTGCCATGGCCTACCAATCTTGAAGCCGTACAGCAACCTGAAGGTAACGTTGCCCCCTTTTTTGCTCATTCTGGAGGGCCTGCCCGCAACTATCAAAACTTAGTCATCACATCTACTTTAATGAAACAGCACCTCTTGATATTCAGTGGTGGACAACTTACCTCCCATCCTGGAATGGCCGCCATAAAATACTGGACTCTACAACATCTCTTGCTCCATCACTTCACCTGTTTACCGACGCCTCTCAGACTGGTTTTGGAATATTTTACAACGGCAAATGGATATCAGAACCCTGGCCAGCATCTCTGTCTTCTAGAACAATTCAATGGAAAGAACTTTGTCCTATATATCTTGCATGCCTCATTTTGGGTGATTCCTTTTCCGGTAAACGCCTCCTATTCCACTGCGACAACAAAGCTATTGAAGATATTTGGGAACCGGGTACATCCCATTGTCCACTGATAATGTCCTTGATACGCAAACTGTTCTACCTTGCTGCATCCTCACAATTTAATATTAACATACAACACATCCGTGGTGTTGATAACTCAATTGCCGACCATCTTTCTCGTTTTTAGCTAAAAAAATTCTGCCACCTTGTTGCCGAAGCAGACGCCCTTCCTACACAGCTACCAGTGAATGCTAGGGAGATATAGCTACAAATATGTGCTTTTTCCAGTTCATGGCTCTATCAAATTCTTCGCGCCAAACGTACGCTCATGGTCAAGAAAAATTTGTCAACTTCTGTCAGCAATTCAATTTCACTCCGCATCCTCTGCAAGAAACAACACTTCGCCTGTTCGCGTCCTTTCTAGCCAGAAACTTGAGCTTTCAAACGATCCAAACCTACCTCGCCGCACTCCGTTTCCACCACATCGAACTTGGTTTCCCAGGCAACTTCGACAACATGCATCTCCTTCGTCTCCTTCTTCGTGGAATAAAACGCACAAAAGGCCAAAAATCTGCTCCTCTTCGTCAACCCATTACAATTAACATACTTAAATGCCTAAAACTGCAACTCGGTTCGTCTCCCATGTGCCATCCAGATCAACTCATGCTTTGGGCTGCTTTCACCACCGCCTTCTTTGGTTTTCTACGTTCATCTGAATTCTGCTGTCCGCACCAAAATACCTACAATCCGGAATCTACACTCCTAACCTCCGATTTAACATTCTCAAACACCGCCGTCACCATTCATCTAAAAGTCTCAAAAGCTGATCCTTTCCGCAATGGAATAGAAATTCACTAAGCAGTCTCCGGGGAAATCATCTGCCCTCTGCGAGCCTTACAGAACCACTGCGCAAACTATCCTGGTTACACTGGACCTGTTTTTCACTTCCAGGATGGCTCTTATCTCACAAGACACCGCCTCTCCGCCTATCTCGAAAACCTTCTGCGCCCCACCATCTATTCTGAAACAAACTACATTCGTAAGATCCCGGGCTTGCTGGCCTCCTCTACCGACCACTTACCCCATCCTAGATAGTCTTTTACCAGCGGCAGGGGTCTATAATTTGGCACGATTTGGTAGTCTTTGGTCCATGTTAGCCACATGTCTGTTTATTAGTAGTTATATATGTTTGTAACAGTGTCCCTGGGTGCGTCCTAGTCATGCTCCAATCTACACTGTGTTCTCATGTTCCCCTCTCTACGCGCCAGACCACCATTGCAGTGGACAAGTACCGCTCACAATGACCCTGGCTAGGTTATCAGTATATAGCGACCCTGGTCACAACGCAGTTGATGATCCAGACCACCGCTACGAGTGTATTATCTATTATTATAGCGACTCTGGTCACAACATAGCTTGATGATCCAGACCACCGCTCCGACTAGATCTATCATGTATATGCGTTGTTGCTTATAACAATGTTAAGTTATGTTGGTTATCTTATGTTATCTTATACGACCCCATAGCCGCCAACTACTTGTTTTAATCCTTCTCACTCTTGCGGTCGCAGCGCATTAAGCAAAAATATGACTAACCATCAATTCCAATTCAAATTAACTGAGTTACCAGCGATTCCAAGTTGCAAAGGCTGGGTGTTGTATGCAAAATGAGATGCCAGCGATTCAAAGTTGGGAAAGCTGAGAGTTCAATGACAAATGAGTACCCTGCAATCAAAAGAGGGGAAATTTGAGAGTTCTATGCAAAAATCGGTTACCGGCAGTCCCAAAAGTTTGAGGCTGAGAGTTATATCAAAAATGGGCTACTAGCAATCCAAAAAAGGAAAGCTGAGAGTTCTATGATAAGTTACAAGCAACCCAAGAAGTGAAAGATGAGGGTTATATGCAAAAAAGAGTTACCAGCAATATCAAACTGATTGTTCTAAGCAAAATAAGTTAACAGCAATCCCATTTTGGGAGAGTTGAGAATTTTATGCAAAAAGAGTAACTAGCAATCCTGAGAGGGGAAAGCTTGGGGTTCAATGGAAAAATGAGTTACCAGCTAACCCAAGGCGGGAAAGTTTAGGGTTATATTCAAAATTAGTTACCAACAATCCCAAGATGGGAAAGCTGATAGAACTATTCAAAAATGACTTACCGTCAATTCCAAGCGGAGAAATTTGGGGTTTCTATCCAAAAATGAGTTACCAGCCATTCAAAAACGGGAAAGCTAAGGGATCGATGCAAAAATGAGTTACCAGCAATACTGAGAGGAATACAACTGAGATCTCTATCAAGATATGAATTACATTTAATTCAAAAAAGAGAAAAGGTGATGATTCTATGCAGTAATGAGTTACCACCAATTTTTAGAGGGGAAAGCTGAGAGCTCTATTCGAAATATAAGTTACCGGCAAGAGAGTTGTAGGTGAAAATGAGTTACCAGCAATCACAAGTTTGGTAAGCTGAGAGTTCTATGTTAAAACAAGTAACAAGCTTTCCAAAAACGAGAGGCTTTTATGAAAATAAGATACCAGCTATCTGAAAACAGGAAAGCTGAGGGTTTTGTGCAAATGAGTTACCAGCAATCCCTTGTTAGGAAAGTTGAGAGCTCTATGCAAACATGAGCGCTTAGTAATCCCAAGAAGGAAAAAGCTGAATGTTCGATGCAAAATATGAGTTACCGGTAATTATAAAAAGGGGAAAGCTGACGGTTCTATGCAAACTGAAAATTCTATGCTACAATTTGATACCAGCAATCCCAAGGAAGAAAAGCTGAGAGTTTTATGCAAAAATAAGTTACAAGCTTACCCAAGGCGGGAAAGCTTAGGGTTCGATGCAAAATGAGTTAAGGGCAATCCCAAGGGGAAAGCTGAAAAATCTATGCCATAATGAGTTACCAGCAATCCAAAGAGAGGAAAGCTGAGAGTTTTATGCAAAAATGAGTTACCAGATATCCTAAAACATGAAAGCTAAGAGTTCTATGAATAAATAAATTCACTAGCTATCACAAAATGGGAAAGTTGAAAATTCTATACAACAATCAATTACAAGCAACTCGATAGGAGAAAGCTGACGGTTCTATGCAGAAATGAGTTACCAGCATTCCCAATCAGGCAAAGCTTAAAATTCTATGCAAAATGATTTAAAAGCAATCCCAAGAAAGAAAAGCTGAGTGTTCTATGCAAAAATGAGTTACTAGCAACCCCACGAGAGGAAGGCTGAGAGCTGTATGCAAAATTGAGTTACCAGCAATCTCAAGAAAGGAGATCTATAAGCTCTATGCAAAATATATGTAACAATCAATTCAAAAAAGGAAACCTGAAAATTCCATGCAATAATAAGTTACGACCAATTTCAAGAAGAAAAAGCTGAATTTTAGGTGCAAATATGAGTTACAAGCGATTCCAAAAGGGGAAGGGTGAGAGTTCTGTGCGACAAAGAGTTACCAGAAATTGCAAGAGGGCAAAGCTGAGAATTTTATGCAAAAAAAATGTTACCAGCTATCCAAAAACAGCAAAGCTGTGGATTAATGGAAATAAGTTACCAGCTATTCGAAAACACGAAAGCTGAGGGTTTTGTGCCAATGAGTTACCAGCAATCCCAAGAGAGGAAAGCTAAGAGCACTATGCAAAATATGAGTTAACGGCAATCTTAAGAGGGGAGAGCTCAAAGCTTTATGCAAAATATGAGTTACAATCAATTCAAAAAAGAGAAACCTGAGAATTCCATGCAGTAATGAGTTACGACCAATCTTAAGATGGAAAAACTGAATTCTCATAGCAAATATGAGTGACCAGCAATTCCAAAAGGAGAAAGGTGAGAGTTCTTTGCAAAAAAAAAATTACTAGCTATCCGAAAACAGGAAAGCTGAGGGTTAATTGAAATAAGTTGTCAGTTATTTGAAATTAGGAAAGCTGAAGGTTTTGCTCCAATGAGTTACCAGCAATCCCAAAAGGAAAAAGCTGAGAGCACTATGCAAAATATGAGCTACCGGCAACTTTAAAAGAGGAAGGCTGAGGGTTCTATGCAAAAATAAGTTTCGAGCTATCCAAAAGCGGGAAAGTTGATGATTCTATGCAAAAATGAGTTACCAGCAATCCCAAGAGGAGAAAGCCGAGGGTTCTATGCAAAATGAGTTACCGGCAATGCCAAGGGGAAAGCCGTGAATTCTATGCAATAATGAGTTCCCAGCAATCCAAAGAGTGGAAATGTGAGAGGTCTAGGCAAAAATGAGTTGCCAGCTATCCTAATCATGACAGCTGAGGGTTCTGTAGCATTATGATTATTATAAGATAGCCTCGCTGTAATGATTATTGTTATAGACACGTGTAGTAGTGGTTAGATGGTTGAATTTATACGGCATGACCTGAGACGATGGTTCTTTTTGAGTTGTTTCTAGTCTAGGGTCATAAACACAACATGGTGATAGGAGTAAAAGTAGTTCAAGTGAAACAAAGAGTTTAAACTCAATTTAGCTGGCTAGGTAGCAGTTAGGCCTATCGAAGGATGGCTTCTATGATACAGCCTCCACCCTCGTTGAATTTACAACATGGGAGTATATCGGAAAATTTTCGGAGATGGGAGCAGCAAGTCAAGCTGTATATCAAATCGATAGGTTACGGAAAAAACCAAAGGATGAGCAGGCAGCGCTGATTCCTCACTGTGCAGGAGAAGATGCTATAGAAGTTTACAACACATTTGAGTGGCCAGAAGACGAGGCTTCAGGATCTTCGGAATCATCATCAATAGTGGTTCAGCAAAAAGATGATCCAGATGAAATTCTTAAGAAATTTTATGATTATTGTAACCCTCGTAAGAACGTTGTTTATGAAAGATTTAAATTTTGGACAACAAAGATGGCTGACTCATTTGATAATTTCAGAACAGAGCTTCGTACCAAAGCAAAAGCATGTGATTTTACAGCATCTGATGAAATAATACGAGATAAAATTGTGTTCAGCATAAACGATATGCGTGTTCAAGAACGTCTTTTAAGGGAGCCAGAAGTATAATAAGTATAATACAATAAATATATGCAAAACAGCAGTAATATCTCAAGAACAACTGAAAGTCATGCAACCAATTTCACGTAAGAGCAGAAATTATCAGAAACCCTGCAAGTAGGCAAAGAAAAACATAAGTTGACATTCCATGTGATACCCACAAATGATTGCACAATATTAGGAAAGAATGCAAGTGAAGCCCTTGGATATGTTAAGCGTGTTTTTGTCATGGTCAATAAAAGTAGTAAGGAGGAAATTTTGGAAAAATACAAAGATGTATTTGAAGGACTTGGCACCTTTTCAACACCCTATGAGATACAGTTAAAGGCAGATGGGAAACCATCCATTCAGCCAACAAGAACAGTTCCATATCCTTAACAGGCTAAGTTGAAAGAGTTGTTAGACAAAATGACAGCACAAGGGGTCATTGCAGGTGTTGATAAGCCAACAGATTGGGTCAACAATTTAGTTATCACAGAGAAATCTGATGGATCGATGAGAATTTGTTTAGATCCTAAACAACTGAATGAGGCTATAAAGAGAGAGCATCACAGATTACCTACAGCTGATGATGTAAATTCAAAGTTAGCAAAGAAGAAGATTTTCACTGTAATAGACGAGAGACATGCT
>JAACYV020282961.1:0-14917 GCA_009936425.2 Chrysaora fuscescens
GATAGCCTAATGCTATCGTTTGTTATATGTAAGTTCAGGCTTCCCGTCGATGTAAGTTGTTTAAACCTATACCCCACTTTTGTTATTCTTTAAAACTTAAACCCCGATTTTAAAATTGCTAAGTATAACCTAATAGGCTGCTCAAGGATTTCAAGAGCCCAATTCCTTTTTTGTTGGGGAATATTGAATAAGAATACCCAGATATTCTTTTCAACTTCTCGTGCAAAGTATGTATGTCCCTCCCCTCCCACCTCTTTTACCTTAGCCCATTTCCCTAATACATTCGTCCACTGTAAAAGGAACACGCCAAATGAAGCCAATAACTATAAAATGGGATGGTAGAAGGCCTGTTGCTTGTATTCTAAAGATACGATAAAGCAAAGTGTGGTATTTTTTGCACCAGAAATTCAGTTGAGAAATTAACATCCACTATATTTCAAAACTCTCGGCTACAAGGTCTAGTTTTGACGCGCACCAAGTGTACCAAGCACCCCAACACCAGAAAAGACAGCAGCAATAACGCAACGGGGCTTGATGATAACGAGGTATATTTAGTACGGTTTGCTATAATAAATATCTATATTAACAATAATAAGTCCGGAAACAACCGCGAAACTTGCAAATTTTTTGATCAACTGGACAGCATGTTGGGAGACAGGCCTATCACAAGACCTCTATCAGGATTCTAATAATTCTCTGTCTGAGAAATGCATTCCCCATAGCTGATTTCCCTCGTTTGCGTTATTGTCAGCCATTTTTGTTTCTTGGGCAACTATTGATCACTTAAGATAACTGCCACGCTGCGCATGCGTGCTTATTAACTAACCCAGGTTCGCCCCAGGTTTGTGTTTACACTGTCATATGTGCAAAAGGTAGTGTAAACAAAACTATATACTAGCTATCTGAAAATTCAACTTCAACTCCGCCAGGTGGATGCTGTAGAAAAAAGGCAATTGTTGATCCTTCTGCATTGTTGAGATGAGTTTTTAAATCCATGACAACCGTAGCAACGTAGTCGAACTACCTGTATTTTTAGGCTGAAAAGATTAAAATTAGATATCCAATGATAATCAAGATGTTCCGCAGAAAAGTAGTAATTATTTTTTCAGTTTTATTTGTTCTTGCAGAGCTTTACTGGTTAATGATCGACGATATACAAATTTCTGAGTCCTTATCCTCGCAAGAAAAGCTTTTGAGTAAGTTTTCTTTCAATTTTTTTATCAAACATTAAATATTTTATATTGTTGTAGCCAAAGTAGTAACGAAATATTCAATTGCAAATTCTATTTGGGGGGATGGTGAAAAGCATGCTCTTTTCTTTCAGGAGTTCAATCGCTAACATTACTAAGAGTAAATTCGATATACGTAACACCGGTCTAGGAACCTGGCCGGTATATAAGTTATAGTAGAAGTAACAATCAGTTAGTTAGAGCGCGAATTCTGTTAGGAACGCAAAGATCGACAAATTTAAGGACAGAAAAGTTGCATTTTGTTTTCGAACGTAATAGGCGAGATAAAAAGTGTTGATTTCGATGGTTCCAATGTGGTGCATCTAGTTTTCATTCTGTCACATTGTAGTTAAAAAGAAGTGTTCTTCGTTCTTCAAGTAAAATTCGACTTTTTTCCTGATTCCTGATATCCTAAGTTTTAAGACGGGATTTATCTAGTTGCATAAGAAAACTACAAAAGCTACAAAAACTATACTTAATAATACCAGAAAAGAATCGGTTTAATTCTTTCTACTGGTATTGATATAGGTTGCCTACCTTCTTCTTTCAACCATTGATAAGAACGTAATTTTGAGTGTTGTTTCATAAGAAACCAAATAAGATTAGTAAGGTTGCACACGAGGAATACATATCAATTTTAGATATCTTAATAGCCTTTTTAATTCTTAACATACAGGGGCATCCCTGGAACTTTTGTTTGAATGCCTCAGAGTTCCTCTCAGCAGGCTTCGTAAGCAGCTACAAAAGTCACCATACCAGACAAGACACTTAACGGCATCTAGCTTTAAATAGAAAATCATGTTTAAACAGAACAGGTTGGATTTTCTTCACTAAACTTGTATTACTTTAACACTACCATGTGTTTGACGAACCTATAAGAAACATGTGACAATAGCAAAATAGCAACAACTTCAGTAAAATATGAGCATTTTGTTTGTGTAAATACCCTCAGCATCCAAGGGCTTGCAGTTGGTTAGGTTGTGTTTGGTAAAAACTGAACGAAATGGCATGTATACGTTCGGCCACTACATAACGTATTCACGCCTTTCGAACAAATGTCCCATTCGAAATCTGATGATTAGGAAACGATTCAAATCAGTGAACCAAAACAAACTGATCTAGCATCCTGACACTGTTCATTGGTCCTATGTATTGCTCTTGTAACTAGGCTAGACAAGGAGTGTGCAAAAACAGGTACTTTTTGAAAGAAAGCACAAGAAGTTCCCCTCGTGATCGTTTGGTCTGTAAACTAAAAATTAACGAACAATGCGAAACAAATCGGAGTTCACGTCTTTGGTGTTCACAATCTTTAATCGTCAAGACCGGTTAAGACATTTAATGAAACCAACTATGATGATGAGGTTTGGTTTAGTTAGAGCAACGGTGAGAGCGTGGTAAGAGCTGAACGGAAAGGCATATATATATACACTAGGCTACTACATATCAAAGAGTTCTTACTGCTTTTTTATGCCTTGGCAAATTTTTGCCTCTTATCATCATCATTTCTTTCCTCAGGTGAACATTTCAGGGAATTTGAAATGTTGTAGCCTTTTGCTTACAAGATACAATAAGGTTTAATTTGTTGTTGTTCATTGTTGTTCACCTAATTTTATCAATTCTGGCGCAAAAATTGTGTGTGTGTCATAGGGCAGTTTTTATGATTTAGTAATGAAGGGTTACCATTGACGTTGCACATTGCAACAACAATAGGTCACACCCAACAGGAAATGGCGATAATCGGAAAATTTAAAGTTTGCATTGATTTACTGATTTAAGATATTGATTATATCAATCAATTCTTTCAAACTTTGTCCGAACAGGTACTCAAAACTCATTTATTGTTGATGCCCCTCTCTAACCCTGTGCTTTTCTGTTTTATTTTAGTTGGCACCACAACGACATTGAGTAACAATGTTGGTTTAGAAATGCCTTCAACCACCCACCATGATAGGCCTAATTTGTTAGAAGCATGCAAACCAGTTAATAGCCGACTTTATCCTATTTGCAAAGAGAAATTTGAGGTATTTGTATTTGTGTTCTAGGTTGATATTTAAATTGCTATAAAGATATTTATATAGTAAGCACTAACGAGATTGAGATGAAAATGTTTTACACTGTGCATTTAACAAAAATATTTTTTGTGAGTGGTTGGTGGGAGGAGGGGTTGCACAGTGCAAATTTATTCATCAAAACTCATCGCAGATTCAATTCAGCAGCAGATTTTCTTTGGTCCTCTTTATTTTCTTTGGTGCTTTTTGGATTTTTCTGCAATTAACAACTAAGGCCTATAATCTATATGTGATTTAGACTCTATTCTGTTTAGGCAGATCGCAAAATGATAGTTGAACCATGAAAACATTGTTCCCCATTTCTTCGTAAAAAAGTGATATTTTGGAAATAGAATCTATTAAATGCATGCAATGCTAGTTTATCAATTTTCGTAAAATGTCCTCTGTGTGCAGTTTTCCGCTTTCTAGATCACAAAAATTCTAAACCGCGACCTTTAGGCCCATGGGATACGCCACATAGACCTGGCCTTCCTCTAGGAGTTATTTGTTAAGAAACACTCAAGGTGTAACTTGATGCCTGAGCTCTGAATAATTTGGAATAATCAAAACTGTTAATATAGAACAACGTAGACCTTAACCATAACAAAAACATAACGGCAATAAATACGGACGGCGAACGGCTAGAGGAGTACAATTAATGGCGCACGACTAACGAACAAGCAACCTAATTAAATACCAAGTAGTAGTTTTCTTTAACCAAAAATAACAAAGAATAGGAAAGCACAATTATAAAACAAAGCAACAAATTAGATGGTTCAAAACGAGGTTCGCAACTCATGCACCAGGTCAGTCATTCAAAACATTTCACTTAGAATCTCACAGAAAGATTCCGATAAATAAGCAATGGATTTTAAGAAAATAAGTTATCAATTGGTTAATCGTTATCAGCTCTTCTTGAAATAATTCATACTTGGTTGTTTCAAACAGGCAATCAAATTTCTCTGGAAAGCAACTTGCTTTAAAGAAATCCATAAACTCGATGGTACAGATTGCTCAGTTCTTCGATATCTTCAAGAGGTTCTAAAACTTTTTACTTATTTTAAACAAAATTATTTCATTGTCTTGATGGTAATGTTTGGGAATATGAAAATATGCCTTTTTAAGGCAAAAAAGGTTTAAAAGACAAATTGGGAACTACTGTATTTGAAAATGCCCCACTGCGTTATGTAATGTGATTGTATGTATGTATGTATTTAATGTCATTAGTAAGATACATCACACGATCATCCATTTCAAAAGTATATTTCACTTCATTATTCCAGGAAATTACTTAAATTGGTCCGAAGCTCAATTGTTGTCTAAGTGCTAAGCTTCTCTATATTATAAGCATGCAACAGCAAGGGCAAAGCAAAGCAAAGCAACCAGATCTGACCGCACTATTGTTGCACGGGACAGAGGAACGATCTTCCCATTCTTTTGGGCTTACCAGTTTCCGTTTGCTCTGCTACTCTTGCAGCTCATTGTGAAGTTACTATTTCTTGAATTCATATGTATATTTTGTAAGAACATCTTGCTGTAACCTATAAAACCTCTTGCCTAACCAAAAGAGATGGTTGCCAAATATGAAGAGCGACTCTCGTGAACAGTGGGGAGGTCCTAATCAGCAAATACAGGTACAATAAAATAACACCTAATGTATAATAACACCTAATTCCACAAAAAAATTCGTTTTCTAGATTGAACCTTACTGTAAGAAGAAAGAGAAAAGAGCCGCGAGATTTGATGGCAAAACAGAACAAAAGGTATATTTATAGCTGGATATGTAGAAAACACAATTAAAAACAATCAAATATACAGTACTGGAGCTGACAAGATTATAGCTAACTCTAGCGTTAATCCATTTTTTGTCATTTATTGTTGATTCAGATATAGGCATAAGGCATAGCAACTTGCTTTAAAGAAGTTCATAAACCGGATGGTACTTGATCTGTATTCTCGATGGTACTTATAAATGTATTCTGCTTTTTAGCTTGAAATGAGGAAAGCTATCGAAGGCTTGCTTTTGTTGCTTAAGCAACAGGAGTTCAAAAAGATGAAGGAAAGAATAATTGAGCTTTGGCCAGAGTGGATGGATGGACGGATAACGTTGAAACTGCGGAAAGATTTCAATGTTGGCAAGCGCAAGAAAGTGAGCTATTTTTTGTGAGCTATCTATGATCTTAATTTTACTGTTCTGGTAACTGGAAAGCCTCAGTTTAAAAGCAGTCCAAGCAAATAAACATTAGATCGAATTTTTTCGGGTTTGTTGTCGATCAAAGAGCCTTTCTACTTTTTTGGCAACGAACTGTCAATAGGGCCTTTGGACTTATAGAAATAGCTATAACAACTTTAACACAACTGATGATAATGACTCTGGTACTCGAGTTAATTTTTCATATGTTAGGGGAAAACGATGACGTTGATTTAGAACGCCAGAATATGAAATACTAGTTTACAGATTATTGCAACGGCCTAACATCGCTTCAGATTCTAGCCGACTGGACGAATCTTCTCGACGCTCGTGACATCACCTCACCTCCAGAGAATGTGTGGATTGATAAACCATCTGTGCTTACCGAGAAACAAACCCTGTCAAACATCTTTTTGACATGGCTGTGAGATTATATTACCAAAACGTGTGCATTTGAGAGTTGAGAAAGCAATCAATATTAGTGTGTGACCATGCGAGGTTACTAGTTTTAAGTCGTGCAATTAAGGAAGTTGTGAATTGATCTTTAAGCTATGCCTTATGCCTAGTTTCAAAGATAATAAAAAGAATTTTGAACAGGAGCGAAGAGAATTTGAATTTAAAAAAGGGTAAACTTTTTAGGGAAGGCATCTTTTTGACCTTGCAGACACTCTAACAGATTTGCTTTATAATATCTAAACTTTTCGGTATTTATAATAATTCGAATAAGTAGTTGAAAATATTTTCATATTATTCTATACTAGATTCTAATATATCTGGGAGCCATGAACTACTACAGATGGCTATTAACTGGAACTCAAGGAATCATGGGAGAACTTGTACAGTGGGCTGATACCATTACAACATTGTATGTCCTTGGCCACGATATCAAAGTTGTTCTAGAAACAAAGGATCTTAAAGAGTAAGATAACAGAAGGCTATCACTTTATTTATGATTATGTAGCTAGTATATGTCAGATAAGATAATGGCCCAAAAGTGTGTTGACAGTGTTGTTGCTAATGAAACATGGAATGCATTCCTTAAGGCTATTCAAAAAAAAAAGAAATAACTTAGCTTGGACTTTCTATAATTTTCTGCCATAGAAATATTTCGATTTGTTAACATTGTAATCACACATGGTCCTTCTTCCGGTTGTAGGTGCATAAGTCTTAAAGCAGGTTGCGCTTATAAAGACACATAACACAGTTACATAGAAAGCCTGCCATTCCTTGAAATCCCCTTGACCTTGTCCGGAGGAAATTCTCTACATCGAATGTATCACATATGAGCAGATTTCTATTTCTTCAATAACTAAGATTACTGAGATCCCAAGAAAAAGAAAACTTTCACCCCCTATTCTCAACTATGATGCATTTAAAGTAGCTATCGGTATTGATCATGATTATTTCAAATCGTTAGTAATAGCGAAGTCTTCTTCTTAAAAATGGCTACCCGTAAAACATCTGAGAAAGGCCCTTCAAAGTGCCTCCCCTCGTGGCACCCTTGTCCAGAACAGCTTACAGCTGCAGACCAAGTTTCCTCAACACCGCCATCGTCAAACTTGCAAAAATTCACCCTCGTTAAATCGTCCGCTAGTACCTAAAACCTGTCAGTTATTCCGCATCATAACTCTCCATCCATATTCTTTCTTTTCAATTCTTCTTTCTGCTCTATTTGCTCTGCTTTTTTATCAGTGTTTGAAGTTTTGTTGTTCAAAAACCTTATTGATGTGCAACTCAATTCCTTCCTGCTATCTTCAGTACGTTGCAAATAAATCATATCCATGCTTCTTACAGGGAACTTCAAGCAGACGAGAAGGGCTGTGCTTCAATAAAGCTGAAGAAATCACAGAATTTTGATTTGATTTTCACAGATCTGATTGGTATCCAGGACATGCAATTTAATGCGATAGGAAGCTCAAATTTAGCAAGACTAAGGTAAGAATATAGTAATAGTAATCTTACAGCTTAACTAGCCTAGTTGCATTTATCAATAAAGTCAGAGGCAAAATTATTATATTATTTTTATTTACTGTGAATAACTATCATGTCAACAAACTGCTTTATGTTTTGATAAATTCCAATTAAAAAAAAATACAATTGTGTGCAGAACATTTGCGAGCAAGGTATGCGGTACGAGTAGCAAATTCTTGATGAATTAGATTTTAACTGTCATTTTTCTTTTATCAATTTCAATTCTTAGTTAAAAAAAAAGCGTTATAAGACATTATAAGAAATTTCTCAAACTACCTAGAACTGCGTGTATTAAATCAATTCCATTTCTGTCCAGCCTGTAACGAATTTCTAAATATTCAACTCAATAGGATTTCATTATTCATAATTATTATGACGTAATTTTTAGAGCTATTGTATGATTTTATAATAAATATTTTCTGACAAAGCAATTACTTTCATGACCATATTGTGATGGTAAGTGTTAGTCCGGTTAGAATTAAATAATTTCTCATTGAATTCAGTGCAGTTAGGTTAAATACCAACTATTGTTATCAATTTATTCCACAGCAATGTTAGCTACTTCTAAATTGATAACATCATGCTAGCACGCCTTTTCTTATTTAAACAGCTTAAAATGCTAATAATCATCACACCAGCACTGAATCAGCATCACTAACCTAGAATTCAATGAATGACTATAAGATTATTTTAGTATTATCAATGTCAACGTTAGATCATCTTAATATCATTGGTAACAGTTTATAAAGGCAGATGGTGTATTTCGCTTTGCATAGATAAACGTAATTTGGGCCGTTACAATTGGCGTCGATATTAGTGCTCATCAAACTATAGGCAGTTTGCATCCATGCAGTTTGCGTTCATTGTCTCTGTAATCTTACGAATACACGATTAGCATAGTCTTACATGTTATACTTCTAATACCATTTGATAAGTTAAGATTTACTTATATCAATAGTTTTCACCTTTTGTCAGGACTTGTTCAGAGTTAAACAAAAAATAACAGTTTGACTTCTAATTAGTAGTCTGCCATGGCGAGACAATAGTCACATAGTATAGTAGTCTTTGTCATAAACTTCTTACTTACTGGCACTATAGACTATGCACTATTCATTGGGTCATCAAAGTGATCCACATTCAAGTAAAATCTGCCGACTTCGTCAGGCTCTATTTTTCATTTGCTTTTCAGGTGTAAATTTCGTGTTTTGGACTCATTTGGAACTGAAGCAGAATTCAATTACGCTGGATATGATGAACAAATTCCTGGCGGCCGAAGTGGATGGGCAAATTTGAATTTACAACTTCCACAATTTATGACATATTTTCGTAAGTTTGTTGCAGGTTTTAAAGCGTTTTATATAGCCGTAAGAAGCTGTAGTGTTACAGTAGAAATCTTCTGCCATTTGCCTTTTGCCATCTGCCAAGCCCCGGAACTATTTTTTATGGAATGTTTGCTGAGGCATGTATATAAAAACCAGGATTGAGTTTTTCTCATGCAGAGATATCTACAAAAGAACACTTGTTTTAATTTTTGCAAGTTTTCCCTTGTGTACTTGTCGTCATCTTTTTAAGCACACAGTCCTGACAACACGTTCCTTGGATTTGCTGCTGGTGGAAATAAGCAAAAGCAGAAGAAAGCAATTGTGAAGAAGAATTGGGCTGTCATTTATGGGAAAAATTCTTTTTATTTGGATGTTAGTTTTAGAAATATTTGTTTAATGCCTCAATCCTCCTAAACTGTTTGCGAAATCAAATACTCATTTCCTGATTATTTATTATGGCCTCATTGGTAAATAATGATTGCCATTATATTTCTGGTAAAGATCATTCATGATTTGTTAATCAACATAAGCTTTATCTCCAGATGTCATTTCAAACAATTATTCAAACTTCAATTTCTCAAACAAAGCATTTTTCAGTCAAAATCAGCTGAATTGTAAGGCCATTGTGTTTCTATGCTGAACTAGTTTTCTTGTCAGGCTTTTATGGCTTAATCAAAATGCCCATGCACTTTTACCAAAAAAAATTAAATGTATTGTTTTCCTGTAGCTATGTTTCGAAGTCATACCTTGATTTTTTCAATCATTTTCAAGTTGATGTCATATTTTTGATTCATTTTAGGGAAATTTTGAATACCTTGAAATCATCAAAGATTATTTTGAGCTTCATACAACTATGAGAGGAAACGTAAGCTATAAATTTAGACCTATTTAAGAATAAAATTAAACAAGAAAATATAAACTAAAGTTATAATAATAAAGAAAGCAGAACACCGTAACACAAAAAAAACGACAGCAATATGTTAACATTAATATTTGACCAATATTTCGTCCTGCCATGCAGGACTTCTACAGGGGATATGATACAAAGATGTAACGGAACAATTTATAACTGAAATTCCCCAAATTTGAATAGTGAGATAGAATATGATCGAGAGAAGGGTTAGGTGACGAAGAAATGCAGTGGACAAAAGGAGGCTGTGGATGTTTTGAAATATTAACTTTTACACTTTTACATTTCTGTTGTTTTTGTTGTGTTGCGGTGTCCCTGCCTTCTATTTCATTATGGTCCTGCGCCGCAAGCATCCTCCTGGATCCAACAAGTGTCTGTTGGTATAGTGGATTTTCCTTGTTCTCTTATTAAAGTTATTACGTGGCTGTTGCATGATGGATATATCTGAGTTTTAAAAAGAGATATTATAGCTATCCAAATTGTTATAATTCCTGTTTTTCTGTATTTGAATTGGCACGTATTGACCTTTTGCTGCTTCTTGCACTACTTTAGGAAAAAGACTTTCCTCATTACATCAAGAATCATGGAATACTCAGTATAGAAAATCTGAAGAAACTTCTTTCACAGTCAAAGGTACCCTTAAACCTTGATCAACAACCTTTTGTCTAACACCTGTTTATGTTCTTTAGCCTTCTTACGAAAAATCAATTGAACATTTCTTTTCGATTTCCCGTATCGATTCGAGGCCTAAGTCCACAACAGGTATAGTATTACTCAGTCTCTTGAACACTTATTCACTAGGTCCAATTATTTACAAAATGAAATTCATGCTTATAGAAGAGATGGCTTTCCTGATAGAACAAAGGGACCTGTCCCATAATCTAGCTAACTACTCCATCTGCATGAACAACAACGGTTTACTGTAAACGTCTTTACCATAGCGTGATGAATGTAATTCTGATCTACGGCATTAGATTTAGATAGTATTAGTTCAACAAGCGCAGGAATCAAACAACTTTGACGACGTCTTTCAGTTATTTTAGCTATTTATTGATAAAATGTTTTTTTCCTAGCTATTTATTGGATTGGGATTTCCATTTGAGGGGCCTGGTCCATTCGATGCTATTTCAGAGGGTGCTGTATATCTCAATCCAAAGGTATGTTGAAATAGAAGTTTATCCAGTTCAACATTATTTTTAATATGACAGGATCAATCATCTGTTCAACTTTGGACTGTAGATAAGCCACCTTATGCGTACTGAGTTGAGTTGACAGTTTTTTTTGATGGGACAGGTATCAGAAAATTTCTTTCCAATCAGGGATGGCACTTGTTAAAGGTTGCTTGAAAAAGATATTTTGGTATTTGAGAGCCACTTTGTTATCAAAAACAGTTGAAGCGTTTGGTTTTAACAGGAAAAGATTTAACAGGAAAACAACAAAAGTTTAACGACTTATCAGCATAGTGTATGTGTAAAAAATTACAAGAGTTTTGACCGTAGGGGAAAGAAAATATTACTCTCTAAAGTGATATAAAAAATTAATCTCAATAGGATAACAACTCCTGGTGCAAACTCTTGAGGTTGCATTTAATATGTCTAGACTAGCGCGCTCAACGCCGCTGCGCGGCGTTCTATTAGCTTATCATCAGAAAACAGCCCTTATCTTATCCTTTCCTATTTACATTTGACCTGAAAGAAAAGAAAGAATACAAAAAGGGATTGGAAGAGAATGCAGGGTATGGTGTGACGTAGACATAATGTTGGGCAGTAGGATAAGCGTCCTGCATCTATCTATCATTGCCAAATACGACCCCAAAAGCTGCCATATCCTATGTTATTTATGTGTTATACCCTGTGTTATTTATGTTCTACTCTTGCATGGGTTGCCAAAGGTCGCAGGGCCTAAACCGCCTTTTACGTAGTGAATGAAACGTTAACGACATAGGCAACCATTTTTGCATTGGTTCCTGTCCCTTCTTGGTTTCGTGTCACAACTGCGGCCCCTTGGCGAGCTGTGGCTCAGTTGACTTTTGTCACTCTTCTTGTCGGCATCTAAGTCATTTTAGTAAGCAAGTGTCAAAAAGATACGTTTCATAATAAACTTAAATATAATAGCAACGCAATTATATTTTGTTTAAAGAAAAAAGAAAAAAAAAACTTAATTACAATAGCAGTTTTCCACAGAAATAAGAACGAGGAGCATCTTTGATGCGAGTGACATCAGCATCAAGAGCGGAGGGGGCAAAATTATTGAAGAAATGAAACGTTGCTAAGCTAGAAATAAATTCCTTTTTTGCAAATTTTACGATCTCTTCTAATATGTGATGGATTTGATAGTTCAAGAACAGACATGTTACCAGTGCAATGGTTTGGCGAGTTGCAATGTCATTACTGTCAGGGACGAAGTCATCATCGTAGTTTTTGATATGATGAATTTGTTTGCGAACGCTTCTAAGGTGCTGACGAAAATTTTGTTTGATATTACACGAAAAATCCATTTTTATTAGACTTATAAGAAAGTTTATCATGGTAAATCGAACATCAGCAGATGATGACTACATATATGTAAATGATAAAGATTTGCTCCCTGTGTCTGGCAGAGTCCAAGACAATTGTTCTCCAGATGAAGCAAAAATTAACCTAATTGCAGTATATTATACTATAATTAAATTGAGCTTGTTCCAATGGCAATAATAAGTAGACTAACAATTCTTGACAGGATGCGTTTAATGACTTTTACATTCAAAATAGTTGAAAATTGTAATATGTGAGAGTATTTTCCCATATCAATTTTCCCTTGCAAATTTGCAAATCCAAGGTTGCTATTTGCTTAAAAAGTGTTGTTGTTGCTTTCGCAGTTTCCTGTACCTAAAAACAAGTTGAACGATAAGTTTTTTGAAGGAAAGCCTATTCTCAGAAAGGTATGAAGGGGGTATGAATTAGTGAATCTTATCTTCTTTTTCTCTGATAAGAACTTAACAAATTTAAGACTATTAGGCATTTAGATTTTTAATCTTGTGTTTTCACAGTTTCTTTGATAATACTGGAACAAAATTTGTGTTTTATTTCTAGTGCCTCACATTATTCAACGACGTCGTGACCTATAGCTTTTCTTAGCTTTAACTAAGCTTATCTATATTGATGAATTTTTCGAAGTTATCCGTTGCTACCATGCTTGTTTTAGGTTACTTCGCAGAACTCTTATTTGGAGGACTTTGTAGGGGAGCCATATTCCTACACTATTGACATTAGAGATAAAGAAAAACTCAAAAATGTTTTGAAGAGAATAAAAGAGCAAGAGGTAACGACATACTAAAGTAGTTTACGCAGGTTCCTACTATGATGACGTCAATTTTTCTGCGTCATCCTACCCTACTATAAAAGCTCTTTCCATATATTCCAATTCAAAAACTTTAGTTATTTAGCATTGATAGCTGAAAATAACTTAAAATAGCGTATTTATATCAATTTGGCAATTATAGATGCTCTGGCTTTTTCAGTCCTTCCCACCGTACTTGCCACGAGAGTTTACAAACCTGGGTATGCTAGAAAAGCTGAGTGTCTTAATACAAAACCAGGTAAGCAATCATCCATAAAGAGGCTTTGCATGCTGTTGCACATTACCTTCCTATATCAAAATTTAACCTTTTAATAGTAGCTGTTCGATTTTCTCAGAGCTTGGAGAGAAAAGTATATTTAAGTGGCTGCTTTGAGATACCTTGGCTGATAATACTTTGGTTGATTTTTAAATAGTGATGCAAGTAGAGCGAAAGTTTAAAACTCGTTATGAAAGCTAAGTAAAGTCTGTTAAATGTTGTTCTGATTTCATTGCTACACGATGATTGCAAGACGACCCTGTTAATTATAGGGAAATATTTTATCCAATTTGTGTTGTTTAATCACATTATTTCCGTGCGAGATTGTGTTTTACAAGGATGGTCAAACATTTTGCACAATAAGACAATTTACTTCTAGGTGCTTGCACGGATTTTGTGAATATATCTGGCTTTGTTTTTAGAATTTTTGCGATGAAGACAGCCCTCGATGGCCTCCACTTGAGAAGATGCATACATTTTTAGGGCAGCAAGGCAGTTCTTGTAAAGATGAATGCCATAGGAGAGGTTCGAATTTAATTTTCAATTGCTTTTACATTCAAAATTGGTCTAAAAATCTAATATATTTAATAGAGTTAATTGTAATTTTAATGATTCATATAAATGAGATATCAATTAATGTAAATGTTCTATCTGAATACTTGATGTTCTCATTTCCTTTTCAAGGTATGATTTGTGAGCCGTCATATTTTTCTGATATCAATTCTGCTGAAAATATAAAAAAGTGAGTCTTGCTTTATTCTATTGATATCTAGTGCCACAAGATTTATGATTTCTATTGCTGGGAACAAAATGTAACAATTTGATCAAGCACTATAAGACACTTTTTTGTAGGCTATTGTGAAAGCAGCAAAAAGAACAACATAATTCTGTTTTTGAAAAAAATTGTGTTAAGATTTGCAGTTTTGTTTAGCATCATTCAAAGGGAATTTCAGCAAAGAAGAAAACTGAAACCTTATAATAAAGTCACAGAGTCTGCTATATCTGATTTGATTTAAATATGGCTTTCCCATTTCAGATATGGAATAAATTGCAATGAAATATCTCTTGTAAAGAAGACCCACTCTCCATCGTATAATGTTACAAATGGAAAATGCTATGTTCAAGATCATTATCTTTACTTTAGTTGTGTAGCTGAGTTTCAAGATATTAGAAGACTTTGTCCATGTAGAACTTTTTTGAAAGAACAAACTGCTCTTTGCAAAGACTGTATGTAAAATTCTAATTTGTTCGGGGTAGTCATTTTTCATTTTAATGAGTCTAGTTATTTATCAATTTTTTTAATAAGATAAAGTTATCTCGCTTTTCCTTTAGGCAATTTGTTTAGTTTGAAGAATTCGTTTAGGGCAGTCGATGGAAAGCTCCAAGCAACCGCAAAATTTCAATCTAAAATATGCAACCTTAGGCCTTTATCCACAGACATACCGAAAGCTGTTTTAGTTTTGTAATCTTTATTCGTTTCCAAAAAAGCTACCTCCACATACGGATTTCTTTCAAATGTTTCGACCTTGATGGAGACGCAAACGTTGTGAAAGCGACATAAAATGCGCCAGAAGTACGCGCAGAACAGATGGCGCTAAACTATTGGGGTAGAATTGTGTTTGAGATGATACTTGCTTCAACGCTTCCCTCT
>JAACYV020283183.1:0-14895 GCA_009936425.2 Chrysaora fuscescens
CTGAAGATCTTTCCATCTTCTGTTTTTACATTATAAGATCTTACACCAACTTTCTCTATGACACTGCCTTTGGTCCATCGGCCTGTTCTGTCATAATTCCTTGGCTTGATCCGTACCACATCATCCTTCCTTAATGTGCTAAGCTCCTTTGTGCTTCTGTTATAATACTTTGATTGTATCTGTTTCCTCGTGCGAAGTTTTTCTTGAACACTTGGACAACCTTTGGTTTGAGGAGGGTCTTGGACATGGGAAGCAGAGTTTTGGCTCTTCTGCTGAAAATACACTGGGAAGGAGAGCTGTCCATCCCTTCAGAAGGCGTGTTCGGCCATTCAAGCAGCATGAGATAGAAATCAATGCCAGATTCAGCTGCTTTTTTCATTAGCATCTTTGCAGTTCAGTTCTTTCTGCTTTGCCATTACTTTGAGCATACTCTGGTGAGCTTGGCTCAGTGGTGAATTCGTATTCCTTGGCGAAATCCTGGAATTCTTTGGAAGAGAAGGGTACATTGTCACTCATGAAGGTTTCTGGTATGCCATGCGTAGAGAAGTGTCGCTTGAGCCTCTTCTTAACTTCCCCAGCGGTTTTGTGGAATAGACGGTCTATCTCAAAGTAATTGGAGTAGCAATCCACAGTACAGAGAAAATCTTTATTGTTGACTGTGAAAATGTCGGCAGCAATAATTTGCCAGAGGCGGCTTGGGATTTCACGTGGAATGAGTGCTTCTTTGGCCTGGTTGTTTTGAAATGTGTTACAGATTTCACATTTTGAGATGAAGTCGGTCAGATCTTTGTTCATGCCTGGCCAATAGACTGCTTCTCTTGCTCGCCTGAGGCAACTCTGTATTCCCGTGTGTGCAACGTGTAGTTTCTCTCGGATCTTTTTGCGTAGTGTCTCTGGAACAATTGCTCGCTGACTCTTGAATATGACATCATCTTGTGTTGCTAGCTCATCTTTGACTGAGAAGTATGGATGAATACATTGCGGGAGTTTCTCTTTGTTTTCTGGCCATCCATTTAGAATTGTTTCCTCACGTGTAGTTTCTCTTTGGATTTCTTTCAGCTGTGGCTCTGAGAAAGGGAGACGATTTATCATATGGATTGTTTAGACTTCTTCTGCGGTTTCTGACTTCTGGCTCTCACTTGTCGGCATGTATGCTCGAGAGAGTGTATCCGCTAGAACCATTTCTCTGCCAGGTTTATAGCAGATCTTAACATCATAGGATTGCAATCTTAATAACAGCCTTTGTAGTCTCTTTGGAGCAGAGGCGAGCGCTTTGCTGATGATTGAGACAAGTGGTTTCTGATCCGTCCAAAGTGTAATCTATCTGCCATATACGTAGGTAGGATGATGTTCTACTCCAAATACTTGTCCAAATAGCTCTTTCTCTATTTGGCTGTAATTTTGCTCTGCACGGGTGAGAGCTCTGTTAGCATAGGAGACTGGACGCCCCTCTTGCATGAGTACAAAACCAAGCCCCTTCGATGATGCACCACCTTGGCCTTCTGTGACTGCCCTGTGGTCAAAATACTTTAGAACTGGTGCCTCGCATATTGCACATTGTATGTCTTTAAATGACTTGTCGTGAATATATCCCCATACCCAGGGTGTATCTTTGTGAGTGAAACGTCTCAGAGGTTCGCATACCTCTGAGAGCTTGGGGAGAAACTTTGCAAGGTATTTGACCATGTCAATGAATCTTTGTATACCTGAGACATCTTGAGGCTTTTCCATCTTTGTTATGGCTTCCACTTTTGCAGGGTCTATCTTCACACCATTCTGTGTTAGGGTGTGACCAATGAAAGATACTTCCTTGCACTTGAACTTGAATTTATCTTTATTCAGCTTGATATTGTTCTCTTGGCTTCGTTTCAGAAGTGCTAGTAAGTTCTCATCATGGTTTTTGACGGCTTCTTCATATGTTTCCCCTTTTCCGGTGATGAGTGCATCATCAGCGACTGCATGTACGCCAGATAGGCCTTCAATGCACTGGTTTTATTCCAAAGGGCATCCTGAGGTACCTCCAGCACCCCCATGGTGTTTGGAATGTTGTAAGCATGCTTGATTCATCATCCAGCTCAATTTGAAGATACCCTTCCTTCAGGTCTCTTTTGCTGAATATCTTGACATCTTCTAGCTCTGGCAGCACGTCATCAATGAGTGGTAGAGGGTAGTGACTTCGTTTCAATACTTTGTTGAGGTGTTGCGGATCGATGCACACCCTCAGTTTCCCATTTGGCTTTTCTGCAATGACAAGGTTTGATACCCAATCTATGGGGCCTGCAACCTTCTCAATTACATGAAGATCTTCTAACCTTTTCAGCTCAGCCTTAAGCTTGGCTTTGAGAGCAATTGGGACTCTGCAAGGTGGCATGACAACAGGGGTTTGTGATTCGTCAATGTCTAAGTGCAACTTGCCAGGCATGTGACCAAGTCCTTCAAAAACAGATCCAAAGTGATTCTCTATATCTGCTGCACTGGGTGGAGCCTCTGCGGCAGACTGTTTCTGGAACAGCACCCTGCTGTGACTGTTGACATGGGCTTCTGGAAGCAATATTGTTAGAGCTAACACTTTCTACATTTGCATTGAAAATATTAGCGTAATTTACAGTCAATAGGCCCATCTTTTGCGCAGCGTTAGCTTCTAATAATGCCACATAGTCTCCTTTCACAATAATGAATCTCAGTCTACTCAGTCTGGGTCTTGAGGTTTGCTACCTTAAGCTTACAAATGCCTGTTATAGGTAATAGCGCTTTACTGTACAGACGCAAAGAATGATCAGATTTTTCCACTATAGTGCTAGGAGGGATATAGTGGTCTGGAAGAACATTACAGGTAGCACCTGAGTCAAGTTGGAAGGTAATTTGTCTGCCTTTTATAATCATAGAGGCAAATATTTTATTCTTAGGAGGGGACTGGGACACAGCATTGATTTCCAGATTGTTTTGTGGTGAAATTTCAACAATGAGAATTTCTTCATCACTAGAAGTAGTTTCCTCTTCCACTGCATGTACCTTGGTTTTAAAAAATCTCTCTTACTTGGTGATTATTGCTTGCTACACTTCTCCACAAAATGGTTCCTCTTACCACAACCAGAACAAAATTTACCATAGGCTGGGCAATATTTTTTTTTCTCTTATGGCTACGTCCACGAAATTTGCAATCTGAAATAAAACCTCTTGTTTCTCCAATGGGTCTTCTTGGACTGCTTTTTTCCAACATAATTTGCCATGAGATCATAATTATCAGCTTGGCCTGTCATCGCTTTTACTTGAGCGGTGGTTGTTGCTGTTGCTGTGCCTAAATCAATGCATGTATATAATGACAGTTTTGGTTCCTTTAGCAACTTACGTCGTACAGTATTATTATGAATTCCACAGACAATTCGGTCACGTATCAATTCATCATTAAGAGCTCCAAATGCACAAGTTGCTGCAGGGGAACGCAAAGAAGCAGCATAAGTTTCAATTGATTCTGGATGTTCTTGATTGCGATTATTAAATTTATAACGCTCGTAAATTACATTTGTTTCGCCAATACAGTAAGTATTCCATAATGCAAAAATTCTCTAAATGTTTTGACGTTCACCCTCATCTTGGTACGGAAGGGAATTGTGTATTTCGAGAGCTTCCGGTCCTATACAGGTGATGAAAGCAGCCAATCGAAAAGGTTTCAGGTTTAGACTTTAAATTCGTAACAGTTCTATATCATATATCTGTTTCCACTTTTTCCAATTCTCTGATAAATTGCCTCCAAAATGAAGTCTTAGTGGTAATGGCACGTTAGAAATAAACGACGATGTTGCTCTATTTCCTTCAAGGGGAGCACTGGGCCTAGGCGCACCTGGATCTGGATCGGTCATCGCTGTAAATTGAGACGCTGTACAGCTTGAACAAAGTCAAAAATCAGCAAGGCAATCTCCACTTGCTACACATTAAAGTTGGGTGTTCCACCTGACACAATGTAAAGGTTTCCAACAAATAGACACAAAGATAATGCAAGCTTCATTTAATCAATCCTTTCAGTCTCGTGCTTTTCACATGACAATAAGACACATCCGCAACATAATATTAAACGAGGCTAATAACTTCACATTTCGCATGATCTCCTGATGTGTTTTCTTGCATCTTATCCCTTGATCCTCCTTTTGAGCCGAGTCAGATTGAGCTAAGCTCATTTTATAGCCAGTTAATTTAATATGGCTGTCTGATGATCTATAAGTTAAACTTATTTTGCCTAAGTTTACAGCTGTATATATACTGGCATAGATTCTGAATTAGTAATGCAAGAACGCAAGTTTATAGAAGTGCTAACAAGTAAAAGGCAGTGCTAGGCTAAATAATGATTAATAATTGAATAATAATTTAACAGTAGACAGAAAATAACGTAATTAAATCTATGACTAAGGCTAGAAATGCTTCGGAAATGCAATACACATACACAAGTACGAATTAAAGTGTCTTTGCTGGCATGAATTGCACGGAGACAGCAAAAAAAGTTTGCTGTTAAGTTACTGTCAAGTATAGTTATCTTTTTAGAGTCAATGCGATCTAAAGGAAAGGTTACGTTAGTGGATGACTTGAAAATATGTTGATTTCAGCCAATTTTAAACCTCCCTTTTGAAAGTTCGTAAATTTTGTAAATAGTGATCATCGTCAATAAGACATCAAAATATTGTACAACAGTGGGTGTTTTCCAGCGATCTAAAGTCACTTGTCTCAAAAATCCCCCTATACCTGTAACGTTCCGACGGGCCTGCAACTGCATATGAGGTTTGGCTCAATCGTCTCAATGGGATTTTTCAATACTAAATTCATTACTAACTTCGTTACAAATGAGTTAAATAAGTCTGGTCAACACATTTTTTATTAGAATCAAACCTAAGACAATGGCAATTGCTGTGCAAAAACATCTAAATACATTTTTATCCCAGCATGCAAATTTTCTGACTGCTTCCCTAAATTTCTTGTTCATTCGGGCAGGAAGTTAACAGCCCCCCTAGATTTAAAGTTCTCCTGAGCCCATGGATGAATCTCTCTCTATATCAAGTTTATGGCCGTAACATGTGGTAAGAGGAAGAAGCTGTTGCAGAATGTAAACACGTTTCTTTTTAGAATAAAATGGTGCAATAAGAATGCAATGTTCGACGCCCTCCATATAGACATTTGACATCAATTGTAACTGTATAATCCATTATAATTCTTAAGTGTTCGAAAAAGTGTGTTATGTCTTTGATATACGACGGAATATTATTCATAATATATTTAGACAGATTAGTTGTGGGATAATTGCATTATAGTTTTCTAGTTTATAGTTTATAGTTTTATTGTTTATAGTTAAGTTTATTGATATTATAGTTTTATTGTTTATAAATTGTATTTGTATGTATGATAAACCGTGATATACAGTTGATAGAAAGTTTAAAATAATGGCATTTTAATGGTACGGATAGTTTCGTACACGGTTTTCGTATGCATGTGTTACTATGTTCGATCCGATGAACATTTCAGCGCGGTCACAACCCCTTTCAGAATATCGCCCCTTGAGCAACATTTAGATATGAAAAATAATAATAAAATAAAGATCAAGATATAGATCCAGATACGGGCAGGTAACCGCACACGACAGTTTCGATACAAAGGTCCCCCATCACTCATCACTTTACTTGTCGGCCGCGCGCTTAACATATGGAAATGGAGGCTGACGGCCTCTCATTTAGGAAAGCCGTTTCCAGGAGTGTATCGCAGAAAAAACACATCGTACTATTTTTGATGGAATTTCTTTGATTATAGCTGCAGTTGCCTGATGAAAGGTTTGTTGATGAAGTACTCTGTTGAATGAACTCGCTAGTTGACTAGACTTAATCATTGAACAGAAATATTGTTATTGTTCGTGAGGAACAATGTTGTGATTATCGGGCCTACATTTCTATAACAAGGTCTAAGTATGGGAGATGTTTTTGGGCATAACTCCCCCCATGGGGGGGGGGTACCCCAAATTTTATTGCATATTCGGACTTACCATCTCATTTGCTATCGATTGATATATACCATACTCTATTTTCTTAGTGTGGTGAACTTCGGAACTAGCGCCGAATAATATATATATAGAAGAAAACAAAACAATGTCAAGAAATAACAGTTCAAGCAGCAAGGAATCGTGCAGGAAAATGCACTCCTCGACCAGACCGTGTAGTAGCTACGAGTGTCAGGCTCAACAGCCGGGGCTGCAACAGTAATTGGTTCAGAAGGAAGAGGCCATGAAGATTGCGTACAAGTGGAAGCAGGTAGGAAATCTGAGTCTAGGTGAGCAACTTTAAGTCGATCCAAGCTGATGGTTTGCTGTTTGCCGTTGATATCGAGGAGAACGAATTTGGGGTGGCAAGTAATAATTTTGTATAGACCCTTGTAGGATGGTTGGAGTGGTTTGCGGACAGCATCAACACGAACAAAAAAATGTGTGCAATGTTGATGATCATGCGGGACATGAGATTGTGTGGCTTGTGTACGAGACATAGCTGGTTTGAGCTGTTGCATGCAATCACGGAGACGGTCAACTTAGAGAGTGGGGTCCTGATCATTGAGAGAAGCAAAAAGAAACGATGGATTCACCAGGAAGACGAAGAGTAGTACCAAAAACAAGTTGTGCAGAACAGCAGGCAAGATCAGCTTTTATGTTGGTTCGAAGTGCCAGCAGAAGAAGTGGAAGTGCTTGAGTCCATTGAAGAGGATCATGCTGTGCCTTTAAAGAGGCCTTGAGTTTACGGTGCAAGCGCTCTACCAGACCATTGGAGCAAGGATGGTAGGAGGTAGTGTGGATGCGCGAGATTCCTAACATATTAGTGAGGGATCTGAAGAGAGCAGACTGAAATTTGTCACCACTATCAGTGGTTACTGTGGCAGAAAAACCGGCAACCCAACGGGTGACGTTAGCAACTGATTGAGCAGTGATATCGGTGATTGGAATTGCCTCTGGCCAGCGAGGAACGCGATCGATGCAAGTGAGGAGGTATCGATAACCTTGCGAAACTGGAAGGGGGCCGACAATTTCAATATGGACATGGTTGAAACGAGCATCAGAAGGAAGAAACTTGCCGAGCAGGGCAGTGATATGGCGCTGGACCTTTGATGATTGGCATGGGAGGCAAGAACGAGTCCAATTTCGCACATCCTTGTTGATGCCAGGCCACACGTATCGCTGAGTGATAAGGTGTTGACTAGCACGAATTCCAGGGTGGGAGACTGAGTGGAGTTTATCAAATACCAAACGGCGGTACGGAGCTGGAATATATGGACATTAAACAGCGGTAGAAACATCACAAAGAATGGTACCTGGAGACTGGGGCAAGGGGTAACTTTGAAGATGAAGTGAAGAGGAGTGCAAGGTTGGTAGTTCTGGATCATCTTGTTGAGCCGCTGACAAAATGGCGAAATCTACGGCTGGTGAGGTTTGCAGAGGATGTAGATCAGTCTGAGATAAAGCACGCGCAACAACATTTTCAGTGCCTTGAATGTGTCGAATGTCATTTGTAAATTGAGAGAAGAAATCCAGGTGCCCCACTTCACCAGAAGAGTAACGTTCTGTTGACAAGGAGAGTGCATACGTGAGAGGTTTGTGGTCTGTGACGACATAGAATTCCCGGCCTTCTAGAAAATAACGAAAATGTCGAATAGCAAGATATATTGCCAGCAGTTCTCGTCCAAACGTGCTATACTTAACTTCAGCCGGCAGTAGACATTTGAAGAAGAAGGCAATAGGTGGCCAAATTCCGTTAAACATTGCTGAAGGACCACCGATCACCGATGGCAAAATTGGATGCATCAACCATGAGGCAGTAAGGAGAAGTAGGAGAGGGATGAACGAGAAGGGTGGTATCAGCTTAATAGCATTAAAGGCAGACATGGTGGTCTCTGAAAAAACGAACGGACCTTGGTTGTGTTTAGTCGAAACAAGATCAGTGAGAGGCTGGACTATCGCAGCACAGCATGGAATAAAACGGCGGTAGAAGCCTAGGAATTCTCGAAGCTGGCGTAGTGAAGAAGGAGGTGGAAAATCTTGGAGAGCTTTAACTTTGTCAACGAGGGGGCTAATACCTTTTGCTGAGATATGATGGCCAAGAAAATCGAGCGAGGACGAACCAAATATACATTTCGAAGGATTGATTACGACACGGTATTCTGAAAGTCGAGTGAAAAGCAAGCGAAGGTGATCAATGTGTTCAGTTTCCGTTGTGCTGGAACAAAGAGATCGTCAAGATAGGCATAGACAAAATCGAGGCCCTGTAAAACTTGGTGAATAAAACGTTGGAATGTTTGAGCAGCATTCCGGAGACCAAAAGGCATGCGGATAAATTCAAACATTCCAACTGGTGTGCTTATTGCTGTTTTGTGGACACCAGCCGGTTCAACCGGAATTTGATGGTAAGCGCGTACCAGGTCAACTTTGGAAAAAATATTTTTGCCATGCAGAGCAGCGGTGAAATCTTGTATGTAAGGAATTGGGTAGCGATCAGGAATGGTGATATCATTGAGAGCGCGATAATCCCCACAAGGCCGCCAATCACCAGGAGTTTTCTTAGGCACCATATGGAGAGGAGATGACCAAATGCTTTCTGAAGGTCTGATGATGCCGAGCTGTAGCATGTGATCAAATTCAGCCTTTGCAATTGTGAGACGATCAGGTGCAAGACGTCTTGGACGACAAAAAACAGGAGGTTCACGGGTAAGGATATGATGAGTGACCGAATGTTTGATAGGAGACTCTTGATAACAAGGACGAGCAAGGGCGGGAAATTGCTTGAGCAGAGCGAGGTACGATGAATCCGCAATAGGAATAGAAAACATGGGATGTGGGGAGAAATCAGAAGAGATAAGTCCTTGGATGGAAAGGCTGGTAGTAGTGTCGATCAGTAAACGATTGCGAACATCAACTTTGATAGAAAAATGTGTAAGAAAAGCGGCACCCAGGATAGGCATGGGTATCTCAGCAAGAATAAAAATCCATCGAAAGAACGGCGAAGACCAAGACAAGTGTCATCGACTTTTCACCATATGTCGAGATCGGAGATTTATTGACAGCCTGTAGAGTAAGGGGTGATGATTGCTGTTTTTCAGAACGTGAAGGAGGCAAAACATTAACATCAGCACCAGTATCTACTAAAAATCGTGTGCCAGTAAAACGATCAGTGACAAAATGTTGTCGCCTCTAGTCGCTTGCTTGCCGGTTTTCCTGAACCGCAGGAAGAGGGGGCATAAATGAACAAGGCAAAATACACCTGTGAGCGTCAATACCAAAACGGCGGTGATACCAACAGATAAAGTCGGGTTGACGAGAAGCACTGGGGCTGCGACTGCGAGTTGGCGGACGGAAAGAAACCTGTGAACGGGCAGGACTACGGGAGCGATCATGGAGCTGAATCTGGCAAAGAAGAGATTGGACTTGAGTCGTTAGAGTATCCACTCTACAGCGAAGATCAGTTATGTTGGACACAGGTAAATGAAAAGCAGGAGATGGTGCGGACAGGATAGCCACGGAGTGGGGGGGGGGGTAAGGCAGTCTCAAATAGCTTATCTGCCAAGGTAGCCAGCTGATCAATCGGGACAGTGTCAGCAGAAGAAGCTAGGATTAACTGAGCATTCATCGGAAGTCTTTGCAGAAAAAGTTGACGCAAAATGCGATCCTCCAATGCGCTGTCCCCCAGGAGGTGTCTCATGCGGCGGAGTAACTGGGAGGGCTTGCGGTCACCAAAGTTCTTCTGAAATGAGGAGCTGATGAAGACGTTTCTGCTCGGAGGCTGTTGTGCGCTTTATGAGTTCCGTTTTTAGGCAAACCAGACAGCCGGATCGTTAGGCCCGAGTTGGGGGCAGCTTCAAACTAATATTCGAAACAGGAGCAGCAGCCTGAGAGGCAGTGGATGAAGAACAGCATTTGATTGTGGTTCATTCATGATGTACGAAGAAAAATTGAGCATACGGGCCTACAGAAATTGCTAAGAGGCTACGAAAGAATCACGATGAAAGGGTAAAAACGTAGTTGCGTAGTGGTCACCAATTTAGTAAATGTTTACTAATAAAAATTGTCTCAGCGAATCGTGATAATTCCACTTTAAAAGCTGGCAAAAATTGGCAAGGAGATCCAGTTCAATAATTCACAAGCGAAATTCAAAATATCAAAACACAACTGACTAGTCAAGTAATTCCACACTCTAAAAATAAACGCAAAACAAACAGCAGCGCTAGTCACCCGTGACCTAAGTGACATGACAAAACAGCGTGGATTAAACAGGAAATGGAATGTCCTAAATGTCACTACACTATCTAGAAAACCGTGAGCTGTTTTGCCACTGTTTTACAGAGCTTCTTAGTCTGTCGGTTGGAGAAGAAAACCGTCTAGGGAATCGTCTAACATAACCGATTTTTTTGAATTTTTTGCACCGAAACTCTATTTTTTTGAATTTTTGGCGGAAAATTATATTTTTCGTTCACGTTTGTATTTAGCCTACAAGAACGCGAGATGTTTTCACACGCTTTTACAGCAGGTCGTTTGGAGAAGAATATCGTCTAGGTTATGATTTAAAAAAAATTGCAAAAAGTCATTTATATATTATTTACATAGTAAATCCGTGACTTAACCGGTTGTTTAGATTATTTGGAGCAAAACTACATTTTTCCTACTTTTTTCAATTTGGCATACAAGACCACGAGCTCCATTTTCACTGTTCTATAGGGGTCTACGAGAGTTACGCAGAAGGGACACTCGCGGCGGCGCCTTTGTTGTTCTTCCGCAAAATCATGGGGAAAGAAAACTCTTAAACCTGTTTTGAAAAATTACGTGCAGAGTAAAATAGTACTTCAAACTGAAAACTCCTCGCTGACTACCTTTCCTTTTCAAGATCAGTTTTGCCAAACTCTGCTTATAGGCGCGACCTATATAAGACTGTGTACTATGTCGCCAATATTTCTTTGTAACCAGCTGGCCAGAGAACAGCATCAGCATCCAACATTATCATCTTATTTTAACAAATAGCCATGCTTGACTGCCTGTTTGTTTCGCCTTGTTCAGACTTCAGGATTTTGAATCTAGATAACATTTGATTGGCAACTTCATATATGAGACTACACTGCTTGCCAGACCATCCCTGTTTTTAGACCTTGGCTTCATTTACCCACACTGAGCTATTGATTGTTGATGTTAATCAGCACACACACTGCTATCTTCACAAGGTATGGGTTTATTCACTAGGTACAGAAGGACAACCGAAAAAAATAGTGTTAATCTAAGCAGTACTACCACAGTCATTTCTCTTGGTGTGTCAAAGAGCTGACGATTTCTCTTCTTGGTCTTTTACGACAGATGTCGAATGGTTTAGGACTCTAATAAATTTTTAACATATTGCTGTTGTTTTTGTTGTCTTGCGTTGTCTCTGCCTCTCAATCTTATTATCGTTCTTTGCCACAAGCATCCTTTGTAACCAACAAATGTGGCTTTATACAGTGGCTTTTCCTTGTTCTTATCTATATTATAGCGCATGAATGTATGTATGTTTGTATCACAAAATCCTTTGTTTTCCGCTGCCACGATTCATGGTCGGCGTTCTTTATTTTTTCCCTCCATTCACCCCTGAGGTGATGCTCCCACTGCCTGAGCAGTGTCAAACCTATTTTATTTTGTAAACTTACTTCTCACTGACTCTCCATCTTCGATCTTAAACGAATTTCTATCTTCGCTTCTCAAAGGCCCTTCCGCTTTACTGCTTCAGATCTTGCTTGCAGCAAATTGCGTTTTTTCGAAAAATTCTTTCTCAAGACCAAAGCCTGGAAGTTCTGCTTGCTTTATGCCATTTTATTTACGTCGTCGAATTCCTTCAAATTTTGAAGTAAGAGGCGAGAAAGTTTTGTGTTTTTGTTGGCCTAGCTTTCCAATTCATGCTCACTGGTACACACCTAAGGCAACAAGAGGACATGTTCACATGCTCTTTGTTGATATTGATGTTGTTTTTGTTGTCTTGCAATGTCTCTGCCTCTCAATCTTATTATCTTTCTTCGCCACAAGCATCCTTTGACTTGATATATAGTGGTTTTTCCTAGTTCTTATATCATAATGAGGCTTGAACTCAGTTATCCCTTAATGTGTTTAACCTTTGAGGTCTCAGCCTTTGTACGGAAATGCTGGAAAGTTATAAAACAATTATCTTTATAATTCAACATTGAAATCAATTTAAAATAGGAAACTGTAAACTATTATTTCAACGATGAACAATCTTGAGGTAGTTTCGATTTTTTTTCTTGGAATCTGCAAGTGTTCTATTGGCAAACTTGAGAGAATAATAGATTCTCATTCTGATGAATAGCTTGATCATGTAATCATGGTAAAATTTTTGCATGGTCCATGTAATTCATCACATTATAATATCTGGAGCAGTTCAGAACCAATTCCTGAGGTTTTATTGAGCTTCTTGAAATAACTAATAAACAAATCTTCCAATTTTATTGTGAAATCGAGCATCTTCTCTGTTGGATTTATTAAACCACCAAATTAATTGACATCAGTCTCGTAAGCCTTAAAGAGGAGGAAGGTTCTCCTTACGTCATCAAGTTGATCATCTACAAGTGAACTTCTGCATTCCTGGCATTCATCCTTTTCAAATGCTTTTCGAACGAGATAACCAGCAACATATGCTATAGCATTTTGCTTTAAAATTGTATGTTGAATGATCTCTGATGCATAATCTGTGGAAATGATTTTTAATGGTGCACTGCAATCATTAGATTGAAAAACACTTTCCTGCTTCATTGATGTGTGTTTAGTCAAAGGCTTGTCATTATCTCTTTCACAGTTACCAGATGAGAGAGTAAGGAGATTGGTATGGAACAGCTTCTTGTATGCCCTCTTGTATTGGATTGGAGTGGGATTATCAGAATTATCCCCCTGTTGCCTTATAGCACCAAAGAAATTCTCAAGTGGGTCCTGGTTTAACTGCCTTGTTACTAAAAATGAAGCAGTTCCTTGCTGATACAGCTTTTCCCAGAGGAGCAATATGGAATTCAAGGAAATCTGCCAACCTTTCAAACATTTGATAGCATATGTTCTGTCTTTACCTGTAGCAGGAGAAATCACCTTAACCGATTTGAGGAACCTGATTGCATCTTCAATTACCTTCTTGTGGAGTGATGTTGCAGTAAAAGGACGGCGGCATATTTTTGAATCTTTGAAGCTTAGATAATTGCAACAGTCAAAGATTGTATCCATTTTTGAAATGAACTCAGCAGTTCCTATTGCTTCACTTGGAAGGCCTTGCAGAGCAACATAAAAGAACATGCCACGAGATACTGAGTGACTGAATACTTGGCTTGCTAACTTAGCCATCGTCTTCAGAAAACCATTTGGAGTTAGAAGTTTTTCAGTGAGCTTAGGGGCAGTTCTTATTGGAAGCTTCTGCTCTTTGTCAAAAAAGGATCGAAGAACTTGCCATTTTGCTACTTTGTTGCCATATTCAAAATTGTACTTCGTTAGGTTGTTTCTTACAGATTTCAACAAATGTGGAATATCAAAAAAAGTGAGATATTGCTTTCCATCCATGTTAAAATATGGCCTGTCAACTGTAACACCAAGATCGTTAGCAAACTTTGTGAAATTAGATCCCTGGTCACTAACAACCCCAACAATACCCAGCCCCATTGATTCTAAATGAGAAACAGACTATTTCAGTAATTTTGGAACTGGACACTGACTCATTAACAAGATAATGTGCCACAGGTTGCTTCCTTGAGTGCGTCAATTTCAAAATGCTTAGAGCAAATATAACAATTATTGCTGAGGTAGGCCGCCGATTTGTTCAGTAAATCTTCGAGCCTGCAGTTTTGCAACCATTCTTTAGATCTGAAAAAAAATTCGACGAACTATAGGTATTTTGTTTTTATCAAGCTTTAATTGTTCAAAAACATTTCAGTTTATTAATTTTGGGTCCCCGACGCATAGAGCTATAAACAAAATGATCCGAGAGAAATAGGAAGTAAAAAAGGCACTTACCGTAAAGGGTTTTTCGGAAAATAATGAAAAGTGAGTTCAGGATTCTTGCCTCGACTGTTACTGCACCCAAATATTGCACAGAATGATCCTCTATATTGAACTTTTTGAAATTTTTCTTTTTGAGCTTCAAATTCTGCCATAATTACAATTTTTCCGATAAGAGAAAAAAAATCTCCGTACTGAGCTCTTAAATTTTTTCGTCCGATAGGTTGCTTAACCTCGTTTTCGCACATCCCCATGGCGGCGCATGCGCTGCGAAAAGTGAGACACTTCGCATTTCAATAGAGTGTCCATCTGCGTAACTCTCTATTCTGTGATTTCAATAGAGTGTCCCTTCTGCGTAACTCTCTATTCTGTGACACAATGCAAACTTCTAAGAATTTCTCGTCACTACAGAGAAACAGAGAGGACGATGTGAAAGCCTTCGACCAATCAGAACGAAAAGGCTTGCAGAGGAAGTAATACTGTAAACATCCGGTGAATAAATGCGCCTTGCGACACCTGAACTGTCGTTGCAATGCATCTAGCAATTAATACAAACTAGCAGGAAAAATAGATTTTCGCTTTAAATAATCTGAAAGACCATTTAAGTTAGGGGTTTACTACCTGAATAATCCAGAAATATTTTTCTCGATTTTCTTGAGCCAATTCCCTAGACTGTATTCTTCTATTGTTTTCTCTTCTATTTCATTTCATTTTTCATTTTTCATTTCATATCATATTTTTCAGCAATTTTTAGAAACAAATTGTTCGATAAGTTAGGTAGGTTACCCCCGGGGTGTGACGCCCACTGACATTGAAAAAGAGAGGAACATGTTGTTGAAGGGAGTTGTGAATTCGAGAGAGCCTAAGAAGCCTATTTCATGAGT
>JAACYV020283627.1:0-14887 GCA_009936425.2 Chrysaora fuscescens
CATACATACTGTAGGCTGTGTAGGCTCGGATTCCTAAAGGGTAGTTGGCCGCGGCCCTGTATTCTGCAATTGCTCCTTAATATTTTCTCTAAAGCTGTTCTTTGTGTGTTGCTGCAGATGAAGTTTACAAGTATATAAGTAGCTATACAATATTTGTATGCAGATTCAGGTGTTGTACGATTTTTCGTTACACGCCACCTATAAAAAGAAACGTTTCCCGACCTAATAAGAATGAAACGTAACGTATCTGCCTCCTAGAACTTTAAATGCTCCACAGATGGGCTAGGCCGCTTTTTGTGTATAGGCAGTAAGTATAATAAGAACAAGAACTTACTTTAGTTCACGCACGCTGAGAGGTTGTTGATCATTCAAAAGAAGGTTACCCAAATCGAATTCTGGTTCGACTTCTTTGGCTACTTCTGTCGATTTTTCTCTTAATCGCTTACTTGTTTCAGCTTGTTCTAAAATTTCTTCAACTTGGGCATTCATCTTCTTGCATTCGTCTTCCATTTTTCATCTGGCATGCTTTAATTTGGCCTCAGTTCCATGAAAATGTTATTTACATTTATTGAAAGTGAGGGTAAAACATAAGTTATTGTTCACAAGTTCAATATTTTCAAATTGCTCATTCTCACAGCATCACTTGCGTTTGCTTTCTGGGCAGTTATTATGGAGGACCGTGACACATATATTGAAAAACTGTCAGCTGAGCTTTTAAATGCGCAGGCAGAGCTCTTGGATATAGAAACGGAGTTGGCACCATTAATTAAAAGACGCAAAGTCCTCTTACACTCAACAAGGGACCTTGGGCAGAGAATAAAAGATCACCAATCTGCTCTAAGAAACACTTCTGATTCAAGTAATAGTTTGGATTGGAGTAGCAGATCTTTCCCGTGGACTGAAAATGTAGAAAAGTCACTCGAAAATGTGTTCCAACTCAATGAATTTAGAAAATTACAACGTGAAACCATAAATGCCACAATGTCAGGCAGAGATTGTGTACTCATCATGCCAACTGGGGCTGGAAAAAGTATTTGTTTCCAGCTCCCTGCAGTAATATCTCATGGTTTTAGTTTGGTGATATCTCCTCTGGTTTCACTAATTCAAGATCAGCTTATTGGAATGAAAGAACTTGACATTAATGCCACTTATTTGAGTGCATCTAGCACAAAACCAGAAACCAAAGAGGTGTATGCACAAATGATAGCCAAAAAGCCAACCATAAAGATGTTATATGTAACCCCAGAAAAGGTTGCAAAGAGCAAAATGTTTATGTCAAAACTCGAAAAAGCTTATGAAGGTATAACATTTATTTAAAATTAGAGCTCAAGCTGTAACCCTCTGTATTTTAGCTTTCATTGTATTGGTAGGAATGATTTGGTCTTGTGCACTGTGGCCAGAATTGTGCCCTCTGTCTCTTTTTCAGCTTCTTTATTTACTTGCTTGGCTACAATCTTTGCAAAATGACCATGCATTGGTTGCTGTTAATGAGATGTTTTCTCTCTTGGTGCACATTTGTAATGCTTCTTGCATACTGTAAGCATACAGAGCCTGTTTATCATCAATCGTTTTCTGTTTTTGGTATCCCTCTTCTTTGTATTCTACCGTACATTTGATGATTCTGGGTGCCTACTTAATCACTGATAAAGCTCTGCTGTTAGTTATGTCTATTTTTTCATTATGTACTCCTTCCGCTTCTAGGTTATACCTTTCTGAATTTTTACATTCCCAAGTACTCTCCAGCTGTTGATTGAGCGCAGCAATGAATCAGACTGATGGAAATTACATGCAGTATATTGCTAGCTACACCAAGCATATTGAGACATTCAAGAAGCAAGGGGTTCAGAAGGAAATCAAAGGCCTTATAATCAATCCAAGTCATCCCAAGCCCTTCATCTACAGTTTCTATCGCCATCTTTTCTATTTACAGCTAGTCTTTTGCTCATCTGGATGTTTTCCTTTATCCTTTTGTTCAAAAAGTAGCAATCTTCACTCTTCAAGATATTCAGATAGATTTTCTGCTATCATACCCCGCAACAGCCTCCACATCAGGGTCTGATGAAAGTGATTCGTCAATGCAATCATGCCTCTGTTTGTATTACTTTTGTGCAAGCTTTCAGCACTGAATGACAAACTGTTCCTTCACTTTGTTTGCACATATTACATTTTGAGTCCACTTGGCTCTTTTCAAATTTTGGCCTTCAATGCATTTGTTCTTAGCAATAAGGGTCTGTGAAGCGGTTATGAGCCTGTTATGGAAGACTTGATTTGAATCTGAATCATAAGAAGATTTTGTTAAACAACTGCTCTGCATCAGCCTTGCTTGAGCTTTTTCTCCTTTGGTACGGCTGTGCAAATTTTAATCTACTTGCAAAGCACAGTTTTATATTACTTGGTTCCTTTCTAGTCTGGGGATGGGTTTTGTTTCTTCTCTTTCAAACTTCATCATACGATATATATCTGGATCTTGCAACTGTGCTTGCAAACTGTCTTTTGTGCTTATGGAGCTAAGCTCATTCATATGAAGCAGGTAACTTTCCAATTTGTTCTTTGCATTGATAACAATAACTCATGTTGTGGCTCCTTGATGTTGTGCCTGTACTGCATTGATGATTGCATTTTTGTGGCAGGTAAAGTTTCCTTTGAGCAAAGTTCCTAGTAGTAACGTGGTACCACGAAAACTCATCTGCTTCAATGTTAATCTTTCGGGTCTTTAACACGACTGACGCAGATATTGATCTGTAGCCAGTCGCATTATTAGTTTTACTGTCGTTAGAATATAAGTTAGCAGATTGTTATCTGTGTAGAAGACCAAGCTTAGTGGATGCTTGGTTAGGTAGTTCCCGAATTTATCATTTATGGCCCATTTGAAGGCTAGGAACTCTTGTTTTCCTGCATGCATAAGGTAATTTCTTTCAGCTTGTGTCAGTGATCTTGGACCATATGCTATTACGAGTAGGCGACCCTGCTGGTTTTTCTGATACAGGACAGCTCCCATTCCATCTTACTAGCATCAGCATGAACGCCAAACTCACGCTTTAAGTCTAGGTATGCTAAGATGTAGTGAAGTAGTCAGATCTGTAGCCAAAGCTTGCAGAGTTTGCTTTACCATTTAGCAGAGAAATTTGATGGAAGTTGATCACCTTTGGATTTTCTGTTTATCTTTCTTTGGGTTTGGTCCTGGCATTTTTGCAATCCTAGCAAACTGCAGAATGTACTTACAATAATTATGCCATCCTAGAAGCAATTTACTGAGCTTACCTATGTTCTTTGCTCGGTTGTCCTGCAGTGACTGAGTCCTGTAGTTGCATTTTTATTACTCCAATCAGGTCGATAACCATCTGTTGCAAAAATGAGACAAATGTAACAGACGTTTCGAGGTTTACGGACTTAGATTCACGGGACTTCTAAGTGCTGCACTGAATACCAGCTTGTTGGAACCGATTGTACTTTTCCTTTGCACCTGGTAAATAAGTCAAGGCACAAATTTGCTGCTTATTTCAATTAACGTGGCATGTTGTTTGTATGCTTTTTGAAAAAAACATAATGACAGTTTTGTATTCCATGCTATTTCCAGGTTGACTGTAAAAATACCATTGAAGCGAATGACTGGCCTTGTATGTAGCCCTGAACAGTCAGTTTGACAATAAAAATTTTGGTCTGTGAGGTGATAAGCCCCGGTTAAACAGATCAACGTTTCACCTTCACCTAACATTTTTAGATAAATGTTTGATGAAGTGTTGGGCCTGTTTGGCCACCTTGTTTGGTCACATAACATTTGTTTGGCGATGTTGGATGAAGTTTGATGGAGGTCAAAAACAAATTTTGTTTTCCATTGTTGTGTGAAATGTTTGATCTGTTTGACCACTCCAGCAATCTTTTCGCCAAACATTTGACCTCGTTTTGATCAAGCGCACGCGCAATTCCTTTGTGCGCACTCCGCAGCGTATCGGTCGCTGCGCTTCTGATTACGGTTTTCAACAAAATGTTTGACGAAATGTTAGGTGAAATGTTTGATCTGTTTGACCGAGGCTGTACACCAAAGGGAAACCACTTTTTAATTTGATTTCTCTTTTGATAATTCATTTACAGCTGGAAATCTGTCAAGAATAGTAATTGATGAAGTTCATTGTACAAGTCAGTGGGGACATGACTTCAGACCTGATTTCAAGATTCTGGGAATCCTGAAAAGGCAGTTCTCAAAAGTTCCAATTTTAGGTCTCACCGCAACCGCTACTAACAAGGTTCTTCAGGATATAAAGGACATTCTTGGACTGCAACAGGATTGCTTAGTATTCAAGTCCTCTTTCAATCGACCAAACCTTTTTTATGAGGTGATCATAGTTTTTATAGCTGTTTAATCGCATATTTCAGTTTTTGAGTTTCTGTGTTTTACGTGTTCGAATGATGCGGTGTGGTTTTTGCATCTTGTCTTAAATTCGTTTTCTGTGAGTCCGATGTGCGTTTCTGTGGTGTTATTGTCCTTACGTGTGACAGTGGCTTGGTATACAATTGATGATTATAGGCAGTTTCTGTTTGATATGTGTTCTTTTGTCGGCAGTTGCATGTTTTGTCGTCTTTTGTGTTGTTTGGGGTGACATTGATGCTTTTGGGTGAATTTAGGATGCGCTTGTTGTGATTGTCGATGGTCTGTTTAGTGCTATTCATGCAACTGTAGCTGATCTTGATTGTGTTACGATTTAATAAGTTTCCAAGCTGGTGGTCTATCAGGAATAGTAAGTCTACTAGGTCAAGGCATCTGTGCCCTATATCGGTGCTAATGTTTTTGCTAAATGGACGGTTTTACCAGAGTATGTTACTCCATTGTCTGTTTTTCCTTTTGATAGTCGTAGTTTGTTTGTAGTGTAGAGTGTATTTGTATCCGTTTTCATTGAGTGCTTTTTTGTATTCAAGGGCGGCTTGGTCGAAGGGGGTTTTGTCAGATGAAAGGGATTCCGCTAAAAACCTATATTACTGTAGTTCAATAAATAACAGTACAATGGTATGGAATTTGTAGCACCCACTTAGGACCCATCTCTTGATTCAAGTTCCTTCTAAAGCCACCAACAAGTTTAGGCCCTAATATTGCCACTTATCGTAATTATGTGTAGATATAAGTCTGTATTATAGTTTCTAAGACTAAGCTATGTACATGTTCTGAATTTCAACGTTACAGAAATACAGACGGCTGCTCGCTTTATTGCAGGTACGAACAACCTCCCTTTCAGCTACAGATCAAATCGATGAATTAGCTGAGGCTATCAAAGTAGAATTCAACCAGCTCTCAGGTACTCTAATCCAATTATTGGTCAATCGCTTTTTTCCAATCCAACCCAAGAACTAACGACCATATTGACTTAAAATTGTGAAGTAAAGATGTTTTCATCTATCTCCACCGAAATACTATCCTACCCCTGAACTATTTTCAGAAAATATCTTGCAAGTCAATACCTCTTGCTTTGCAGGAATAGTTTACTGCTTTTCTAGAAAGGATACAGAACATGTCGCATGCGAGCTAGTGAAGCGCGGTGTTCCAGCAGGTTGCTATCATGCAGAGTTAGATGTTGAAATGAAAGAAAAGAATCATCACAAATGGATTCGAAATGAGATACAAGTATGAATGGCAAATGCAATCAAATCAATTTTTGATAGTTTTTTTTTTAATTTTTGTTTTTTGATGATTGTGCTTTCACAAGATAGAGATGCTTTGCCATGGAATTAAGAATCACTACCCGAACATCATTTAATTCCAATTATCAATAACAATGTTTTACTTTATGTTATATTTCACGATTTTAATTGCTTATTAGGTTATAGTTGCAACGATAGCTTTTGGAATGGGAATTGACAAGCCAAACGTTCGTTTTGTCATCCACTATTCAATAAGTAAATCAATACAGAATTACTATCAAGAGAGTGGGCGTGCTGGAAGAGATGGCAATCCGGCAAAGTGCATTTTGTTCTATAAATTTGCGGATGTCTTCCGTCAAAGTAGCATGGTTTTCACAGAACAAACTGGTATGGACAATCTGCATGCAATGCTGGAGTACAGCATCAACCTGAACAGCTGCAGGAGATCTTTGATTAGTCATCACTTTGGAGAGACCTGGGACAGAGAACATTGCAATGAAATGTGTGATAACTGTGTCCGCCTGCGCAATAATAGTAAGCCATCGAGTTTGAGCTTTTCTTTGAGTTTTCTCACATGAATTGGTTAATCTCTAGATTCTTTGTCATGCTGGATTATATGTTAGATGTAATATACTGATATGTATAATGAAAGCGCATATTTAAATCAGAACTTTCTTGTTCATAAAGAAACCTGTGGCCTTTTTTGCAGATGTAACACTGGTAACAAAAGATGTCAGCCATGATGCAATGAATCTTTACAAAATACTCGATCAAGCTAAACGTTTAAATGAAAGGTTAACACCCTCAAAACTGGTTGGTGCCTGGATGGGTAAAGGAAAGCCTAATTTGAGGGTAACAGAAGTAAAGCCTCCCAATTACACAAAAGATAACTGCGAGAAAGTTATTGCAAAGTTCATTCTTGATAGAGCTTTGATTGAAGACTTTCATTTCACACCATACTCTACTATTTGCTATCTGGTAGCAGGGTTCAAAAGAAATCTTGTACTACAGGGAAAGCTGGGTCTCAGTATGGATTTCAAGGAGCAAATCAGTGAAGGAAGCAACCTCGATGAAACGGTGAGATTTTTTAAAATTATTATTGTCAAGCAAGCCTATTATGATGCGAAAGCTGACAAAATGTACATGTCTCTGGGCCTTAATGCCTCTTATCTCCCCACTTGCAGGCATCGAAAGAAAAATTTACGAATGGATTTCAGACAAAGCCAGACAGAAAGGTTGGAAAAAAGAGGAAAACGTTGAGCAAACAAAAATCTCAAATTGATAAGAAAATCAGATGCCATTCAAATAAATGTGTAGGTGTTGAGGCTTCAAAAAAGACAAAGTCAGCTGACAAAGCATGTGATCCAGAAGGACAGGTTAATACTATTGGGTATCTTATGATTAGTGGTGGCGAACATTCTTCTCAACAACAACATCCTACAATAGATTTAACATAAATTACAATTGAAATATTGACATGTCACAATTTGGTTTGAACATCCTTACTTTCACAAACAAATTTCACTGTCAACTGTCACTTTTAAAGTTTTTATAATAAAGTGATTAAGACCTTGACTTGACCCTAGAGTTGTATATCTTCTTTGACATTTCTATGTTGCAATAGAGAACAATAGTTTAATTTATTATTTATTTCAAATTACCGTTGTTTTTTGGGATTATGAGGGGACTACAGCTACCCAAGCCCTCGTTTATAGCATACATCGTAATCGCATTATATCCTTCACAAATCCTGCTGCTCTGTACAAAAAACCAGTTACTTAAAACTATCGTAGGCTAGAAAATGCTTTACAATGTTCTACAACCACAACCACAGCCTTCTTCAAAATGCAAACTTGAAGTATTTTGGAACTTTGGGACATGCCAACCGTTTCCGTCATGACGCATTGGTAGCCTATCAAACTTCAAAATGAGTCTCAATTGTATACATCAAATTTTGAATTCTGGGTATCAATGAAGTTTAAATTATGATTGAAAATACAGCGAGTTAAAGAGATGGAAAGAGATGGCCGTCACACTGGGGTCCACGATTCGATCATCATCACTATCAATATTTACACATACCCTCAACCAATTCCTAAATTAAGTACAACAACCAACAGCAAAAACTGCGATTATCAACTGTAACACAGGTAACGAGTTCTTCTGTCATACGGAGCTGGCTCTCTTTCAAACGCTAGCTACCTGTGGAACCATAGAATTTTCACAGGCATTTAGGTTCCTTTTTTTTGTTGCTTCTCAGAAATGTGTCATTAAAATAACAACTCGACATCAACACAGCCTTTACTAGTAATTTATAGACAAACTTTTGCTTTTGTGCAGGGCACTACTTAGTTTTGCTGGGCAAGAACATTTCTCACCCCTCAAACATTTTGGGTCAGGTCAGGTTACTCCTCTGAATGAAATCCAAAAAAGTTGAAGTTGCTAGGCAGCTGATAATAGGCAGCGAGGCAGCTGATAATAGGGCCTCTTTTTCATTTTAAAAGCGCCACGTAGTTCTGGCGGGAATCGCCAACTCCTTTCTAATTTTGAATCGTTTTCACTGCATAATAGAGATTAGAGGGAAGTCTTACTCGGTGGTGAGTCTCTTTGCTTGAAAATGGCTACAACAAGAAATCACGACAAAACTTTAGCATGTCTCTTTGATGTTGATGGTACCCTTACTCCACCTCGTCAGGTACTATTACCTTTTCATCTGGGAGCAACGAAGGTTTTCTTGAATTCAAAATTTTTTGTAGATCGCAAATGGAATAGTTTTTTAAGGCCTACTAAGAATATGAAATGACATGTCAGTGTCATGTTAGAACAAAATAATGTTTGTTAGTTGTCTCCATCTCATTAAGCCCACAGGACTATTTCATCTCGATTTAAAAAATAAAATACAATTAATGTTTAGCTGAAGGATTGCTAATACAATACTTATACATTGTTGTTCAGTAACACTGTACTGTACTATTGAAATTAGGTCTTTAATCATAATGCAAAAGAGCAGACAATTGCTCTACATTTCTCTAAATTGGTAAATTAAACAATAGAGTCCCCTCCTACATAGCAAAAGAAATGATGTAACAGAACAACAGCAACCAGAATCCATGTTAACTTCATGTCAAAACATATATCAAATATCAATGTTGCAAAAAAACCTTGTAATATTTTTTAGTAAAAATTCTCAAACCTTGCTGTTAAATCTAAAGGTGATTTCTGCTGAAATGATTCATTTCCTGGAAGACTTGAAGAAAAAGGTTGTGGTGGCTGTTGTTGGTGGGTCAGATCTTGGAAAAATTCAGGAGCAAATGGGTGGAAACTCTTGTGCGTTTTCTATACCTTTTTCCCTACTTTTTAAAGACTTAAATATTTTTATGAAAAGTATTTGATCAAATATTTGCTTTATAAGCATAGAATTTGCACTATTTGCTATTTTATTTCCTTATGATCTTTTGCAACTTAAATATGTTTAAATGATATTTTGATGATGCTTAAATTCTTTTCAGTACTGCAAGACTTTGACTATGTATTTGCAGAAAATGGTCTAGTTGCTTACAAGAATGGGAAATTGGTTGCAACACAGGTATGGAAATTATCAATGTAGATGTTATTCTGAACCTCAAACCAAAAAAAGGCCAATAAATATAGTTAGGTCAAGGCTGTAGTAGTGTGAACAATTTTACTTTGATAATAGTGATGATGTTTGCTTTTTCTCCCAAGACCTATTAATAGTAATAGTAATATTATGTAATTACATGTTTTGTTGGCTCTAATCCCTTTCATAAGAAACCAAAATAGCAGAGAAGGCAGCAAACATATAACACCAGTGTTCCATGTCAACTTTGTGTTTTCTTTAAACATATTATTATTTTTTTATTGGAAGTGTCAAAATTGAAAGTTATCAATAATGGTTGGTAAATTTTCTTTCCTCTAATGAGCCTTTTTACGATTTGATGCCTACATTCTTTTCTTCTAAGTTAAATATTTATCATTTGACAGAGCATTGCCAGATATATTGGAGAAGAAAAGCTTCAGAAGTTCATTAATTATTGTCTAGAATATATGTCGAAACTCTCCTTGCCAGTTAAAAGGTATATGGTTTCACTCTAGCATCTTCAGGCTTTTATGTTTGAGCGTACAAAAATTGTCTGGATTTATTGAAATTTGCATCTGGTTTCTATCTTTTTTTTTGAATAGTTAAGTTTTCAATGATGGTTGATCTTTTGAGGCATATTCAGTACCCGAAATCCTTATTATTATCCAGAGCAATTGCTAGTTTAAGAAATTTATTCATGCTTTCAAATTGTTCTTGAATCAATGCAATTTAACAACCACAATTAACGCTTAAAAGTCTTGCCTACATAGTTACTGGGTCTTTTCAACTTCCCTTGTTGCGTTTCTAACAATACACACTTTCATAGTTGAAGCCTCTTCTTACTTGACATCCATTAGACGTGAGTCTGTTATTTTCATTGCAGAAAGAAAATAATTTAAAATTATTGCAATTAATTTCTAAGAAACAAACAGTTTTGCATTGCATTTTCATATTGTCTAAGTGCTTGAACATTGGGGTTTGGGGGGTGGTGTGACACCCCCAGCCATCAAATCATTTAATTACTCAGTAGATATAAATATATATTTATTGATGACCTGGGTGTCACAATATATCTTAGCACCAGCTCCAGATTTAGTCCTTTACCCAGAATTTTCTTCTCTTTCAGTTCATCCCATTACTTCCTATGATGTTTTTTAGAGAAACCTCAGTAAGGTTTCTATATAGATGCATTCAGGGGGTCAAATTAGATTGGCTGGTCTATTGATTCTCCTTTTTGAAGGAAGGAGGGAAAAAGCAGATTTTGCTTGGACATCTTCATGCGAATAATCTATTAAATTGTACATATCTTCCAAGCGCCTTGCTATTCAACATTCTTCTCTCCATACCACACCTGTTCTAGGTTTCATTGTTTTCATAAGGTGTTGAGTTTTTGCTGTCCTTTCCATTACAGTTTTTCAGTAGAGGCTTATCTTTCTTTTATACTGTAGATCACGTAGATCATCAGTTTCAATGCTTTGGGTCCCAATTTAATTCACAGGAATTGGCAGTAAATCGAAATCAAAAGTAAATATGAAGATTCATAATTTCTATTTTTCTCGAGTTTTGATGTGAAGACATTCCCTACAATATCAGCTAAATTTTCACTATCTCCGTTACTTAATTTCATTTATGAATGTAGTTTCCTGCGCTCATTCAATAATTCTGACTTGCATTGTTCTTGGAAAAATACTTACTTCTTGATACATTGTTTTTCTTTCACTGCAAAATTACAGTTGTAATTGAATTGTCTACCTAATACTCCGTAATATTTTGAGAAACTGGAATTTTGATCAACAGAATGTATTCTTCGAGAAATGAGGATTGTAATTCCAAAATCGTTACAACAAGGAAATGGCTCTTGAAAGTCACCAAAGCTTACGTGAGAAAACATTGTCTAGGCTTCTAGGAATCGATGCATGAATTGCAAAGACTATAAATTCATGCTCAGCCAGTCAGGGGATAGGCAGATCTGCATCACATGCGCTGTTAAACCTATGAAAGTGCCGTCTTCACCCTGGGAGAAGTTACGTGTTGTTTCTATGACCCATTGCTGCCCAAGGATGTTAATAAATAGTGCTATTAGTGTTAATAAATAGGTATGCACTCTATCCAAAAGTGGAAGTAGTTCGTTCAATGAAAGCCTCGTCGGTTGTACCGAAATTGGATAAAAAATTCGCTGTGAATGCTATCCTTTGTTATTAAATCGGACCATGAACTGTCATTTAAAGAGACAAATTTCAACATTATTATCAAGTACTTGGTATAAAAATTTCATAAAAAATGAATTTTAGCATCTTAGTGGCTCAAGAAAATTGCGAAATGGAACGTTTTAATCAACCGCTAGAAAAAGTTTTGCGAATAGTTGTTGTTGAAAGCAAATATTGCTTTCAAGAGTTAAACCGATTTCCGAAGCAATATCGTACAACGCATCACTGTTCAAAACTAAAGTACCACCAAGTGTGATATTGTTTAGCTGGAAGATTCGTGGAAGACTACCAGAGATTAGCAAGAAGATTGTAATAAATAAGCGAAGTAAAAAGTTAGCCTAAGAACGTCAACATGTCAAAGAAAGTTCTCTCAGAGTTGGTGATACAGTGTTAGTTAATCAAAAGCGTCATAAAAAACGTGAATCTTGATTAAAAAAAACACTGTACATGGTCGTGGATAGAAAAAACAACACAAGTAGCTAATTGCTGAAAACAATCAGAAACACTGTGTAGCAAGAAATTTATCGCATTTCAAAAGAATCAATAATACTGTAGCTCTATCCCAATAGCCTGAATGAGAATCTGAAGATGAGATTCTTAGCGATCATGACAAACGTGAACAAAGAACTAATCGTGATTCTAGACAACAATCAGGGCCAATTATATTAATCCGTAAAATATGTTGTTGTTTTTAGAGAGTGTTTTGTTTGAGTTCTTGATTATGCGATCGTAGCATCCAGTTGTTTATAAATTCCCAATTATATGTATTGTAAAAATAGAGAATTCAGCAGAAAGAATGCCGTAGCTAACCTCCGCTATGCAGTAAAGTACGTGTTTTGGATTTGTTGACAATGCAAGTTAATAGTTTCTACAAATGCTGTCAGCACCAACACCCTGCTTCTTGTCTATTGAGAATCATCTTCCTAATATGTGTTTTTATTTTCTTAGAGGAACCTTCGTCGAATTTCGTAATGGGTTAATTAATGTTTGCCCAGTTGGAAGAAGTTGTAGCCAGAAAGAACGCATAGAATTTAACGAATACGACAAGGTTATTTTCTTAAAATATGTTACATATATATTGTTTACCTATTGCCTTAGCTATACAACATCTAATTCAGTTCTCGAAATATGCTGGAATAATTACTTTTTTCACTTCTATTTTTAGATACACAGCATAAGAGAAAAATTTGTCGCAGAGTTAAGAAAAGAATTCCACGACTATGGCTTACAGTTTTCAATTGGTGGGCAAATCAGTTTTGACGTCTTTCCTAAAGGATGGGATAAAACATTCTGTTTGGATTTCGTCGATTTGGAATCTATAAAAACTGTGCATTTTTTTGGAGATAAAACGTATAAGGTTCGTAAGATTCAGCTAAGAGATAGTCGAGCTTTCATAACCTTAGCATAAACATATCCTCCCTTTTCGGGTTCGAGTTATCGAGATTTGCATCAAAATTGGTATTTCGCAATTATGTCTGCTGAATGGGTCTGCAACATGTATTAATCTGATGACAATCCTACTTGAGGGAATATTCTGTAATTGACCCGTCATACTGTGTGTTGCAGCCTTAACTATATTGTGTAATTATGTTCTCTTTACAGGGTGGAAATGACTACGAAATTTTTACTGATAAAAGAGTGATTGGACATACAGTCTGTAGTCCAGAAGACACGATCCAACAGCTGAAAGCCTTATTTTTTACTTAAGTGCAATTTAAATTATTTAATAAACTAATTTCAATGAACTTTTTATTTTAAATGGTAATAGACAAATAACAAAGTGTTCTGAAATCAACTGTGTTGATTTTCTTTATATTTTGCATTACGCTTTTAAGGAAAATAATTTTAAATGATTTACAACTTCTCATCAATTTAAGAGTAGAAATGACTCGGAATTTACCCACACTATAAAATTATCTATTAAGCATCGTAGTATTGCCCCATACAGCCATTTATGTTAAATGTAGCAAAGGGGTTATGCATTCACACAGTCAATTACTTATAATATCCAAAGTTGATATGGTTTCGAAATTAAGAAAATTCCTGGCAATAAAAAATGCTGCACCGATACATATAGAAAGAAAACATATTGTTTAGTTATTCTTTCAAAGAAATTTTACAAAGCTCAGAAATAGCTTTCAACAATGCCAAAATAAAAGTTCTGTTTTGGGAACAAGACGTGTTCTGTAAAATTATAATATCTAGCTGCGGGTGAAATGGATATTCCTCGGTAACTTAAAGCGTTGTTCAATTTTTAATTCATACCAACCAGTTTTATTAATTAGATAAAGATTCCAATTTTTCTTATATTGATAAGTCCACCTGTGGGATATCTTTGCAATATGCAAGGAAATTTATTTACTAATCAATAAGAGCGACACCATTGAACAATTGAAGAAGCATTTTAGCTGAAGAAGCAAGATTGCATTGTTCGAATCCTTACGCCGTTAAAGTACGAAGGAATAGCTGACTGGCCTTTCTGCGTGGGGGATTTGTTTGATAGGCCTTACATGTTGGGTTACTCAGTTGATACATGCAATTTTTAATGAAAAATCATCGATTGCGTTAATTCAATTGTATCAGCCATTTATTGAATATATAAGGCTGAATAATTTCTGTTTTTATATTATATGTTTTGAGAATTGCATGATTATGCTGCTTTAAATGCTTTTAGCAAGAACAAAATGTTACTGACATCTCGCAAAAAGGCATGCAAAACTCTTTTACATATTTTTACCATTTATAGCAAATATACTGCTGACATCTTCCTTCTTAAACTTGCTCCAAACTCTGTCAATAGCTACCTCTAAATGTAGCTTATGTATGCGCTTACGAAATTCTATTTTCATTTTGAAACTTGAAATGTCGTTTTTTACTATTCTGCCCAACATTCATCAGTCCTCCAAACGTGAATTCAGGACCATTCATTTTTATCAGAGAGCGTTATTCTGCACAACATTTTTCGGTCCTGTAAACCGATTCTTGAAAACAGAAAACCTCTAACGAGAATTGCATATTTGTTTTAATTAACATTTAATAGAAATAGATACCAAAATATGCATTGACAAGCTGTCATAAATAAGAGAAGTCTTTCAGACCAAAGCGGTCTCATCTCTCATTAAAAAAGACTATTCTGTGTACAAAATACTCAGAATTAGAATAAAGGATTCCTGTAACATGTAATCACTAGCTATTTTTAATGCAGTAATGCAGAGCTGCTAGTCGCAGCGACACGTTGAGCAACGTCTGGCTGTTTTCATAGGCCATTACACGCTATACACATACACGTCAGTATACAACATTTAAAATGAGAAATTCCTTCATATCAGAAACAAGCTTCATGAGAGATTCACCGGCACGAACAATATTCGATTTACTGACGATGTTAAGAATAACAAAGAGAGCTGAGCTGTTAATAGCTTATTGCGTTTTCTTATCTCTGTAATCAGAG
>JAACYV020283738.1:0-13132 GCA_009936425.2 Chrysaora fuscescens
AGCTTGCAAAACTATGGATGAATTAAGGATCTGGATGTACCATCAAAACAAGGGAAGAAGTCTCGTGGAAGAACTCCCCTTACTAGTCACGCGACAAGAGCACATATCTTTGCGACGTCATGACGTCGGGTCTCGCCAAGAGTGTATGAATTTGCTGTAGAGAATGATCTACTTGTCCCTGATCTAGGATTGCACCCAATTCCAGAGGAATATTCAATATGTTGTATATGCGGAAAGTGGGCAACGGATCGCTGTATATGTAGAAAAATGGCCTACCTTGCTGTGCGTTTTGCAATTGCCAAAACACTACTGCGATGATGCTAGCTGCAAGAATCCACCAGGTTGCATGCATTAAAATAACTTTTTGTGACACAGTTTTAGTTTGACTGCTTATTCAGTTTAGACAGACAGAGAGTTTAGTTTGAATTTGTGTTTGGTTCTAATGTTTGCAAATGAACTTTTTCACAGGACGTCTTCCTTGCATATAGGTGAGTGGACTGCTAATCCAATTTCATCTGAAAACAACCATAATATAGGACTTTTACGATCAAATTTTGCTGAAAAACGCATGCGCAGTACTCTTTGTAGGATTTCTTAATTTTGCAAAGGTTTTAGCTCAAGAATAGGTGAAGAAAAATATTAAAACATATTTTTAGCACACAAGCACTGCCACAACTAACTCAAACACCTTATAAAAGTGCTATCGGACAATTACCAAATACCGTCATAGGGGTAAACTTTAAAGGTCATTTGTGAAGGACCTACCACGCCCCCAGATGTCCATCCTCAGTTTTTTGGATCTTCAAATGGTGTAGTTGATGAAGGTGCAAGGTGATTTAGGGGGCAAAAAATTACTACGGAATCGGCCTCAGCGTATGGACGGACTATTAGGCAAATTAGAGCTTTGCAAATTGAATTTTGAAGAGCATGACTATCTTTTTGATAGCGACATGGACAACCATGCAAATTTCGACTTCTATTCTTCCCACGCTTTTCACAAATAAAAAAACAATATAAATTCGCAATATTGTGAGGTGTTTAGCATGTTTTATTCAAACATACAGTCTCTATTACATAACAAAGAAAATCTTGAAGTCTTGTTGTGTGATCTTGATTTCAACTTTGAAGTAATTGAATTGTCAGAAACATGGCACTCAGAGAAAAATAAAGGTAAGTTCAAAAACATCAACCTTGAAAGCTATCATGATTATGTAGGAATAAAGAGTAACAGCAAGTGTGTGGTTTTTTTGTATCCAGTAGCTTGCGTTTTAATAAACGCAAAGATATTTCAAAGGCCTTCAGAGACAATCTTTGCGAATTTGATGCTTTTTGGGTCGAAATCGATAACTGCAACAGTCCCAACGAACTCCTGGCCGCAATATATAACCATCCCAAACAAAACTCGCCTATTTTCATTGAATACCTCGAGTCTGTCTTCAAGAAAATTTCTAAGGAGAATAAATTAATCATGATAACAGGTGACTTCAATCTTGACCTTCTAAGATATGACAAGATCCCTGTTGCTGAAAATTTCATAGACACCAAGTTTTCAAATTTCTTACAGCCTTTAATTTTACAGCCTACTAGGTTTACCAGCAGTAACAAACCACCATTCATCGACAATATCTTTATCAATTCAACTGACATTGTTGCCATAAGTGGAAACCTTATTTCCGAAAACCACTGATCATATGCCAAACTTCTTACTTCTCAAAAACAAAATGAATAAACAAACAAAAACACAAATTTTAAAACGGGACTAAATCGATGAATCAAAGTACCTAAATGATATAAGAAATTTCGACCTCTTTTCGATTGCAAACGAAGGGCAGAACCTTGATAGTTATTTTACAGCTTTGCAAAATAGCATTGCCGACATTATGGAGAGCATGCGACTGTCAAACCCCTATCAAACGCCAAAAAAAAACAACAGAGAAAGCCTTGGATAACCAACGGGATTTTGAAATCAATCTCTATCAAAAAAAAATTGTGTAACAAGTTTTTAAAATCTTAAGACATATTTTGGTACCAACGATATAAGTATTACAGAGACACGCTAAATCATCTTATTAGAAGAAGCAAATGGAATCATTATAGATCTTATTTTGAAACCTTCAAGAAAAATTCAAAACAGATTTCGAAAGGTATAAATGAGCTAATTAATAAATCAAACAGCAAATCTTCTAAAAATATTCATCTAAAAGTAAATGGAAGTACTATAACTGATCAAAAGAAAGTTGCAGATCGTTTCAATGAAGATTTCACTGGAATTGCCCAATCTCTGGTTAACAAACTAGATAATGCTAAATCAAAGTTCGCTGATCATCTGAAGGAACTTAATGTCAATGGCATCTTTATTAACCCTGTGGACACATCTGAAGTCTTTGATCAACTAGCTAGTCTAGACGAATGAAAGGCAGCAGACTCGTATAATATTCCTGTTAGATTAATTAAACTGATAAAGAATTTTATTACTGAACCCCTTAAATATTTAATTAATCTTTCGTTTAGTTCTGGCTATTACCCAAAGTTACTGAAATATGGCAAAGTAATCCCAGTCTTTAAAGCAAACTCTCATGACTAAGTCAATAATTATCGTCCTATATCTCTCCTACCGATTTTAAACAAAATCTGCGAGAAACTGATATACGCACGCCTGATCAACTTTATCAAAAAGAACAAAATATTATATCTGCATCAGTTTGGATTCCAAAAGAATAAATCTACTACCCTCTCTAGATAATTGCAATAAACTAGTTGAATCAATAGAAAACAAACATTTTTCCTGTTGCATATTCCTTGACTTTGCAAAAGCTTTTGATACAGTGGAGCATGAAATTTTGACTAGCAGGCTTCAGTATTATGGTGTCAGAGGGATTACTCTAGACTGGTTTCGTTCTTATCTACAGAACAGAACGCAACGTGTATATGTAGGTGGACATCATCCTGATTCACTCAGCATAAAACATGGAGTACCACAAGAAAGCGTGTTAGGCCCGTTATTATTTTTGCTCTACATAAATGACATCCCCCAAGCATCAACGATTCTTGGTTTCCATTTGTTTGCCGATGATACCAGCCTTTTCTTCTCTCATCCAAATATCATTACTATAGAAGAGACAGTAAATGCAGAGCTGGGCAAAATTTCAGACTGGCTTATTGCTAACAAACTCACTCTAAACACCAAGTAGTCAATTTTTTGTTAGTGCACCTAAACAACGAAAATCTTCACGAAAAATAAACCTTTGTATAAAAAATGAACCCTTAGTACAAACAGATCATGCTAAATACTTGGGAGTGCTTATTGACAATACCCTCTCATGGAATTCCAGGCATAATATCAAAACCAGACAAGCAACTGCAGGCCATTTATCTCAGCCCCTAGTCAGAACAAACTTTAAATAAAATTTCGTCCCAAACTACGGGGTTAAAGTATGGAATGAAACCCCCGAGAGAATTACGAGACTCTAAAAGTAAAAAAGTTTTTATTAAAAGATACAAAACATGGCATCTTGATAGTTACATTTAAAAATATAATTTTCTCCCATGAAAAATCCATAAGAAAAGCCTGAAATCGACTAAACCCCAACATAACCGTGATTATACAGAACAAAACGGTTTTTTTTATTCTAAATTCTTTTTTGTTTTTCTTCAATTTCTATTTCTTCTATTTTTACCTTTTCTTTTTCTTAGAATTTTCGTTACTGTTAGTGTTAAAAAATATATATATGTATTATATGTATATCAGATAATAATAATAATTATGATTTTGTATTCATTTATATCGCTGAACATTAGCTTGACAGTGGCAACGGGCGCCTAGCCCGAAGCTCTTTTGAGTTCTTTCTAGCTGTTCTAAGCTACAGGTAGAAAGGTAGAAAGTTGTATTAAAAGTTGTATATTCTAATTTTTGTATGTATTTAGCTGCCGTAGATATGTTGCATGTAAAATTAAAAGCTTGAATTTTGATGAAAATGAAATTAAATTAAATTAAATAACGAAATAAAAAGCTATAATTAGTTAATGCAGATAAATGCTGACAAATGAAAGGAAAGGGCTAGGCTGATACGCAGAGAAAGAACAATTGCGAAGAGAATGACCTGACGTAGCGTAGGCAGTGTGATTGCAGCGAGTGACGTAAGATATGAAGCTATACCTCGAAAACAATGCCTCAGGACCCCGAGGCCCAACAAACAACCCCGAGCCCATAAAAAAACAATAAAAAGTGAGGCAAAACAATGGCTTGCGACCCCTGAGGATAAAAAACCCCACCACTGGCCCATAGGACCATAAAATAAAAGGAGGCAAGGACAAAGCCCTATCCCAGAGGCAATAACAATGCCCATTACCCAAGAACGGGGCCCCAGAGACCCTAACGGTTGAAGAAAACAGTACTACCGGGTCATTAACACGCTACGAAGTCCTGGGTGGAATACATAGCCCCTAGGCTCCAAACTATATTAATCGGGGGCGACTTGCCCTGTGGATCCAGTAGCTATAACCACAGCCCCGGGGCAAAATAAAAACCATCAACAAAAAAACGACAAGACGACAACGGGCCTGAGAACCATGAAGGGCAACAAAACACAGAACAGGGAATATTATTCTGTAATAATCTATACACAGAAAAAACACACGGGGAGCATTGAACAGTAAGAAACAAATTAAACAGTTGGTGCACCTCGGTGCAGCAATAAGGATAACCTGTTCTTATACTAGGGTAACAAACAACAAAATTTAAGCTAACAACTACATAACTCGTACTAACCGAAGAAACGATAGAATAGCCTGGTTCAGGCTAGCTAGTAAACATCAAAAGCTAAGAACATGGCGAAAAACTTATCGAAACCTATTGGTGGTAACTAAGCAAACCGAGGCCTGCTGCAAACGATCACTGGGGAGCTATATATAAACTTTGTAAGCGTCACTTGACCAGCGACCAAGGGCTTTAATCAGATAATCTAGAAAAAAACAGGCTAGCTGCAGTAGTTGCTGCACCAACACGAAAACTATGTATAGTATAATTTCCTGGCCACCAGATGTTTAGACAAGTGCGCATATAGCTTAAAACGCGTCAATGGATCATGATTGGCAAACATGAACAAAGGGCCAGGTTGACTATTACGAATTCGCAAGTAGGACATAAGAGCAGCAACAGGGCATACGGGTGAATCAGAGCAAGTGAAGACAACTGAGCAACCAGTGCCAAACTGATCCATTTTGGAGAAGTGCAACATGAGAAATATAGTGTCTGGATCTGGCACACGATCTACTGTAATAAAAGAAGGTGTGAGATGACGATCAGCATCGAAGACGGGGAGATGGTAAACTCTGCTGCTCTGAGAAAACCACAAAAGGCTGTAAAAAACGCTGCCTAGAGCATTCATCCATCGAAGGTGGATGTTTAGGAAACGATGAGTTGTTCCTAATATATTTACATTATAAACTATGACATCCAACGTTGTCGCTACTTCGCGTCTTTTTATTTAACGTGCAGGGAACACAAAGCCAGAGAGAGACGATGTGTGTCATTGAGCTGATTTTTCTGACTGAATAAATATTATAAAATCACATAATTAAATACATAAGGAAATGGGCGAGTCGAGGTAATGATAGGAAGCACTGTAGCGAGAAGACGTGTCAGAGCGCACGAGTTGAGAAAACGTGAGAAGGTACATGTCGAGAAGAGAAACGTCTAGAAAGAGAGGTGGGCTAAAAATAATAATGGAAGTTTCCTACAGATGTATCCAGCTGCTCTTTTAACGTACCTAAAATCAAGACAGTTATTGACAATTTTTCTTTCGACGCCAGAGACTTTTGTGCCAAGCGCAAACCACGAATAGCTAGTGGAATTCTAGGGCGATATTTAAATGGATCAGGATGACCCGGATTCAGATGAACTTTAATGGTCAAGGATCGACACTCTCTCATGACAGCAATAAACCTTAGAATGGTGAGCTCAGACGCTGGGAAGGGAGTGCCATTATCTGATAAAAAAATTTCAGATGCAAAAGCGAAGAAACAATGACTGAGCCGAAGAATATTTCTTTCTGGTATTAACCGCAATTGCATTTCCAATTAAATTATATCATTTGTCGTCAAAGGCGGGAATAGCAGTGGGTGCAGAAGACTCACTGGCAGAGACAGAGAAGCGGAAACCGCAGCGGCAACAGCTTCTTTGAAGATCTGAAAATTAAACCCAGACAGAGCATCAACATGAACATTATAAAACCCAGTAATATGAACAGCAGTGAAGGCAAATGAGTTGGTAACAGCAGAAATAGTGTGAGCTCACGAAGACAGTAGGCCAGATGGCGGTCTTTACAAAACCCTCGCTGGAGGACAGCCACCATCGCCGCATTGTCACACTTGAAGACAACATGTTTACGAAGCCACAAAGACTCCCAGACCTTGGCAGCCAGCACAATGGGAAAGAAATTCTTAACAGCATTAAAAAGTGACAATCAATGAATGAAAATATTTTTTAGGAACGAAAAATTGAGTTTGCTAAAATATCCATTGATCGTCTTTTGTATGTTTTCAGCAACTTCTAGTTTTAACGTGCAGAGAACACAGAGCAAGAAAAGGCGTTGTTGTGTTGACTATCATTTTTCTAACTGAACTAAAGAGATTACAAGGTTTTATATTTAGAAACTAGTGGATGCGTCGTTTTTCGGTCTTCTTTGCAAGAGGTGGATTGTAACCAAGTTATAATTATTTTAATGTATTTTAAACGCGCTCCGGCATCTTCCCTCAAGGGTCTGTGTCGTTTCCATTTACTCAAATCACTGAAACTTCAATAAAAATAATTATTGTAAGTATTAGATTTATTTCTAACTCGCTCGATGCCGCTGAGTAGCATCTTTGCTGAAGAGTCCGTTTCGTTCCCATTTACTTAAATCACTGAAACCTCGAGATAAAAAATTATTATAAGTATACGATGTATTTCTAACGATTGGTAAGTATAAGATTGATTTCTAACTGAAGGGTCTGTGTCGTTTCATTACTTAAATCACTGAACTTCGAGAAAAAAATATTAAAATTATTACATGTATTTCTAACGCACTCGATGCTGCTGCGCAGCATCTTCGTTCAAGGGTCTGTGTCGTTTCCACCTTTTTTCTCATGAAGCTCCTGCGTCTTTTCCATCCTTAAGTCACTGAAACCTCGAGCAAGAGAATTATTTTTATAATTATTTACATTTTTCCGCTGCGCAGCGCCTTTGTTACGGCCCAATCTTGCCTCGAGTGAGTGGATTTTGATATAGGTCCTCAATTCCGTGTAGTTCCAGCTCACTTAGTCCAAAGGTCCTTTCCTGGCAAACTCCGTGCATTACTGCACATACAGGCAACTTCACAAGGTGTATTAGTGGACGATTTCCCTATGCATTCTTTATTATATGCAGACGACCTTGTCTTGATAGCAAACAACCGAAAAGATCTTCAGTTACAATTAAATGCTCTAGATTATTTTTCAAAATTACTCAAAATGGAAGTTAACATGGATAAAACAAAAGTTATGGTTAAACGGAAATCACGTACTAAATCTGTAAATAAAAAAATTTGGAAGCTAGGAGATAAAGAAATTAAAGAGTGGGAATCGTATAAATATCTAGGGGTTATGTCAAAATCAAATGTTTCCTTTTCTGAACATATAGACAAAATTAAAGAAAAAGCGCAAAAGGCCTATTTTTCAATTATGTCAAAAAGTAGAGAGTGGGGTGGTTTTCAGCCACGCCTCTTTCTGTATCCTTTTGATCATACAATAAAACCAATTTTGGATTACGCCTCAGAGATTTGGGGATTTGATGAATGGCCTAAATTGGAAACTCTACACCTTAAGGCTTGTAAATATGCTTTAGGTGTAAGAACAAATACCACCACTGATGCTGTTTACGCAGAATTAGGACGGATGAGTCTACAATATCATAGACATATCAATATTTTAAAATTCTTATTAAGACTATCCTCCCTAGAACCTGAGCGATATGCTAGCAAAGCTTTTATTATGCTTGTTAACGATACTGACACTGATCAGTCAAATTGGGTTTCTAAAACCAGCAATCTTCAATTGCTCTATGAAGTTCCAAACTCAGACAGTCAATCAATGATAAAAGTTAAGGTTAAAAAGCACTTTGAGTTAGATTTATTAAATAAACTCAAAGAACATATTACTCAAGATAAAAAACTAACACTATATGCTTCTTTCAAAATTTGAGCCGTACCTAGACATATTATCAGATTTTAAGGTAAGAAGCACTTTAGCTAAACTACGGCTTAGTGCCCATACTCTTCAAATTGAAACTGGGAGATTCTCAAAAAATAAAACACCGAGAAATGAACGGTTTTGTCCGTACTGTAAAACATTCAGCATATCCAGTGTTGAAAATGAAGTTCATTTTGTTTTAAAATGTCCCCTTTACAATGAGGAAAGAAAACAAATGTTGGAACCCGTTCATGAAAACTTCCCAAATACTGTAAGCAAAACCTGTTTATTTGGTTTATGAGCCAAGAGGATTATGACACCACCAAGCTATTAGGAAACTTTTGTAAAAATCTTTTCAACGCAGAACAAACTTTCTAGATAACCCAAATAATATTCAGTAGTATTTTTCAGTATTGTATGGTTGTATTCTTAGTAGTTCTTAGTTATTTAACACTCTTAGTTATCAAACATTCTTAGATTTATTGTATTTTAAGTGTATTCATAATAAAATTTTACTCAATTCTTCGTTACAGTTAATATTATCATACAATTTATGTATAACTTTATATCTATATTTTTATTATTAATTAATAATATTATCTTATTTTATTTTATTTCTAATTAGCTATAGTTATCATTTTGAAGAAAACAAATAATTGTAAGCTGCATAACTTTAAGCAGTTCAGGGCCATTTCGGCCTATATACTTGTGATGCAAAAAAAAAATAGTCCACAGTCAACTCGAGAACTGTCATTGCGATCACGCATCAGTTGACATTTGAAAGATACCAGAACAAAAATCCTATTGACATTTCTTTGTCTTGTTACAGTGGAAAAACAACATTTGACACAATCGCAAAGTAGGCCAACAAAAACGTTCGAACTTTATCGGCTCTTACTTTAAAACTCCAAAGATTTTTTCGTAAATAAAACGACATAAAGCAAGCAGACCTTCCAGGCTTTGGAATTTTTCAAAAATACGCAATTTGCTGCAAGCAAGATCGGAAGCAGTATGGCGGAAGGGCCTTTGAAAAGCGAAGATGGAAATTCGTTTTAGATCGAAGATGGCAGGCCCGTGAAAAGTAAGTTTACAAAATAATATAGGTTTGACACTGCTCAGGCAGTGGGGCAGACGACCAGGGGTGAATGGAGGGAAAAATAAATAGTCCCGACTGTAATTTAGGGCAGCTCTTAACAAAGGATTTCATGATACATGCAAACATTTGCGCGTTATAATATAGCTAGACTAGTGGATGTGTCGCTACGTGGTCTTCTGTGCATTCGGTCTTCTGTGCATAGGGTGGATTGTAACCAAGTAATTTTAGCTTGGTCTCACCAGCAATGCGCTTATTTCTGATCTCTACTACGTAATTTTGTAGTAATTCCAAAGTTTATCTGACGGCTTTGTGTCCTGCGTTTCTGTTTGCAAAGTTCTTGTGTTCTCATAACACATGGGTTGTTCAAGAATGACAATCTAACATTTTACCCAGCACAATTTCATGCTACTATTGGCTAATTACAATGATTACCATTTTCTTATGCTGTGAGTTCTGTCTTTTGAATTGCCTTATTGCTACTACAAGCAGCAATCCCTTTCTCCATGTTACTGATTTGAGTTGTTACCTGGCTTTCGAAATCATTTTCTGTATTTCGCGACAGAGGTTGCTAACAACCAATTAATTTCATTCTGGCCTCATCTATCTACTGCATGTTATTCTATATTTGCTCATTGTTTTAATCGTTACTCTTTTTCTATGTATTTTTTTATTGCCTACTGTTATTCCAGGCAATCTTTGAGGCATTGTTACCACTTTATCTTTACTCAAGCCACTAACCATTTTAAAGATATTCACCATTTTCAAAATGGCATTAGTGATTTCTTTTTTTTTTAGCATTGACTCTATATTATTGTCACTACTCTCTGCCTATCTGAGCTACTCATTATCCCCAGTTATTTCCGATTATCCTTGAAGCATTGGTACCCAATAATGCAGTAAAGCCTGTCAATGTACATTGTAACTGTTACTATCCCTTCTGGTGATATGATAAGCAATGCCTGAAACATTTACGCTGATTCATTTATTAAGTAAAGAGCTTGAACCTACAGTTTATCGATTAGTCCGTGTTCAGTATTTATTCCAACAATATTTGAAGCCTTGATAGTGCTTTTCCTCTGCCCAAATCACTAACCCTCGTTTAATTAATAATCATTTTTGCCAATGGGACGTCTGCATTTGCACGTTTGTTACTCTCTACTTATGTGCCCGACACATTACTCCCCTGTTCGCTTCGACGTGGAAAATTCGTTAAATATTGGCGTTGCTTGTGGAAAAATCATCGACAGCCGAAAAAAATGCAAAAAAATAAATTCCATTTTGCAAAACCCAATGCCCATTATCCTATTTATCCCCGTCACATTCCATATCCGTAACAATTCAAACTTTCAATCTCAAAATGAAATTGCCCACACATATTAGAGAAATAGTCATCGAATGATCTAATTTCTTCTAGCAAGGAAAAACCATTTAGATAGTAAAGTAAATGATATTTTGTAAACTAAGTCTATGTTGCAGTGAAATCGAACATGTTTACCACATGTATATGCCTAAAATAATTGTAAGCAGTTTTAGCCCAAATGAAACAACATAACCAAACTTGTAATCAAAACGATTGAGTAAGTTCAAAGGCAGCAGAAAGTCGTTGTTCATTCTATTTGAATCGTATTATAAATTTATCTGAGGCTGTAGATGTTGGCGACGAAATTGGGGCTAATCTACTTAAATAATAACCCAAATTGAATAAAAAATGTTGCGAGTAATAGTTCACAGCATGTATTATTTTCATCTGAGATGTAGCTATCAAGGATAAACAGCTATAAAAACTGGTAAAACTATATCTCACTCACATCTTGTAAATTATTCGAAACTTGTATTCTCGTACCATTGCCACGTAGAAATTTATTTCAAACTAATGTTGATGGCGGTTTTTCAGAAATAGCTAATGATCAGATAATCATCTTCCTCCAAGGCATAAAAAAGTAATTAGTTCCAGCTCCATTTCAATCACATTTTTTGGCATGAGTTTTTGCGTAGTGAAGAAATTGTGTTGATGTAGTAATCATACTGAAGTGTTTAACCTCTATTCCACGTATCTCACTCATTTTGAAGTTATCCTGAGAGATTTACTCATTTTGAAGAAATTGTGTTGATATAGTAATCATACTGAAGTGTTTTAACCTCTATTTCACGTACCTCACTTATTTTGAAATTATCTTGCAAAACTTACTAAAATAGGAAAAAATATCATGCCCTTGGATTTCATTTATTAGAATGAATATTCGTGTAGCGACTTGGGATATTGCGTTCATCTAGTAGTCAGGTCGAATGAATTTTGGCGTGCTGTAGTAGTTGTTTTGGATGTAGTAATGAGGCAGGACAGTTGTAGCCTCTTTTCTGGGTAGTTCCAGCACACATTGGAATGAGGTTTTGGACTGGGAATAATTGTCAACAAGAAAAACGTCGTCAAAACCAATAGGTCGTGCAAACTGCCATTAGCACGGATGGTGTAGTGCGCATGATCGAAGATCGTCCTTTGTCTTCTCGCAGTCGTAAAATTGCAATTAGAAAAGTTGTCAACAACAGAATGTTGCAGTTATAAAATCGTGAAATTCAAGCTTTGGATTCCATCGAACCTCTACTTCTAAAGTCGGAGGAATTTAACAAGATCAAAACGAAATAAAGCAAGCAGACTTTCGAGGCTTTGGGAGTGCGAATGATTTTCAGAAAAATATGCAACCTTCTAGAAGTAGAGATTTCAAGCAGTCTACCGGAAATCGCCCGAGCAGCCAACATCGAAATTTGTTTTAACTCGAGGCTGGCAAGCTAGGCGGAAGAAATTTTGGAAAATAACATAGATTCGACACTGCTCAGGAGCTGGGGGCAGCACCCCAAGGGGTGAATCAAGGGAAAAATCGACGAGCGCCGACCCCTAGAGGGCGCACGCAAAAATGAAAATCGTGATACATGCAAACACACAAACATACATGGGTTAGCGCGTTATAATATAGACAAGTGGATGTAACTTAGTGGATGTGTACCTTTAGTGGATGTGTTGTTTTAGTGGATGTGCAATCTTGTTATAATTTCGCTGCGAGGATCGCTTATAAAATTAAGGATGCAAATCGGGCTCTGCTAACATACATTTGACATTTGAAAGATAGCAGATTGACATTTGAAAGGCAAGACAGGAATGCATCCTTTGTCTTGTAATAGTGGGTAAACAACATGTGACACAATGGGAAAACAAGGTAAACAAAAATATAAAACTTTCTCGGCAGATTTCTCGAAAATCGAAGGAAATTCACGTAAGTAAAACGACGTATTAAAGTTATTAGCTACATTCATTTCTTATGCGCTCAATGCCACTGCGCGGTATCTTCATTGAAGCTCTTGCGTCTTTTCCACCCTTAAGTCACTGAAACCTCGAGAAAAATATTATTTTTATAATTTTTGATCTCTACTACGTAATTCGCAGTAATTCCAAAGTTTATCTGACGGCTTTGTGTCCTGCGTTTCTGTTTACAAAGTTCTTGCGTTCTCATAGCACATGGGTTGTTCAAGGATGACAATCTAACATTCTATCCTGCAACATTTCATGTTTCTATTGGCTAATTATAATGATTACAACTTCTCATTGCCCACTGTTATTCCAGGCGATCTATGAAGCATTGTTACCACTTTATGTTTACGCAAGTCACTACCCTACTTAAAGATATTCTCCATTTTCAAAGGCATACATGATTTCTTTTCTATCTAGCATTGACTCTATATTATTGTAACTATTCTCTGCCTATCTGAGCTAGTCATTACCCCCGCCCCCCCCGCCCACCCCGCCGCCCCCGCTCACCCCCCCATACTCCGCCCGCGCCG
>JAACYV020283849.1:3900-14848 GCA_009936425.2 Chrysaora fuscescens
TCTTGTGTTATGTATGCTGGTTCTTGACTTTAAATTCTGGCGCCAGGCCTCCCTTCCCAATGCGCTTTGCGGGCATTCAACTTGCTTGAAACTTGAAACCATATCAAGGAGAGGAAATGGCTTATCATAACAAGAACTATAACCCAATAGTTGAATTGTTGCTCTACTACTTCCTTTGCTTCTTTGCCCTGGCCTATAGCTGTGTATTTCGTTTATGTTTAGGCCTTTCGACAGGCAGTGCTTGCTAGTGCAGTACAGGCTGTACCGTGGGCATATTTTTTAGGTTAGCCTTGACCGCAACAATAAGTCGAGGATTAAGAGCGAGTGGATGACGTGGAGACGACGTGATGCGGAGCGGCGTAAAATACAGTGGCAAGAAAATGGAGTAATCCACCTTGCATCCGTAATGCTCCAAAAAGAAGTAGCATAGCACATCCATTTCCTAAGTCTAGATGGAATTTTAAAATATGAAACCTCGTTGAAAGTGCTCTTTTTTAGAGTCTCCAAGTAGGCCTAGACAGATACGTCTTTGTACTCGTCTTTGTACTTTGTACTTTGTACTTTGTACTTTGTACTTTGTACTGTCGTGTAGCAAATTTAGACCGGAGGACGTTAATAAACTAAATAACTAGAAATACCACAAAGAAAGAAACGACAGTAATATGGTGAATTTAAAATGATATGCCACTAATAATAATCAAAACACTTAGGTGTACCGTTATACAGATTAACGACTCGCTCAAGTTCCCGTCCATTTCTAATGCAGTAATAAAAGACTGGTGAAAGAAAGAAAGTTGATGGAAATTTACCAACAATTTTTAGCTTAGTTAAAAGTCCTCAAGGAAGTTCTGTAGATGCGTTTCAACGACGAGAAAAGGCTCCTAATATTGCAGATGCTGAATCAACACCAATGACAGAGCCAACAATCGTCAGGATAGAGTTGCGATCTGAAGGTATGTTGTCTTTTAATCCAAGATTTTTCGAAAGGGACTTTGCAAAATCCTGGCAATTGTTGAGGTGTTTGTCATAATTTCCAAATTTCTTCAATGTGGTTTCAATTTTGAGCAGAATGTTTTGGCCATTGCTACTAATTTCCCCAAGGAGCTTCAGCTTTGGACGGCAATATTCATCAAGTTTTGCGGTGCCAGCAAAGCACAAGGCCTTGTCTAGGCCTATTTGAATAACTAGGCCAGCACCAATGAAATTCTTGTCGTCATGTGTGAAAACAAGAGACGTTCTTTTGCACCACCGTTTGGAGCTCAATGAATAAACTTTGTAATTTGAGGGGCTTTCAGCATTCGGCAACTGTCCATCCCTAACCATTTCCAACCATGGTTCCCGGAGCTTGCTGGCAGCTTCTTCTGTCCCAAAAATGCACTCAGCCTTCTCTACATTACAGCACCACACCATGCTAACAATCCTCAGCCAAATGCAAATGTTCAGCGTTTCGTTACAACGGCAACTTGAATCAACTAGTACCTGTTCTTGTTTTACTTACTGTCTGAAAACTTGAGTTGAAAACTGAGCAATGAGAGAAAGAAATGGTCTTTGTAAAAGAAACAACGAAGTCAGTGAAATCAGGCCACAGAATAGGGAATCCCTATTCTGTGATCAGGCGGTTGCTGGTTCCAGGAAGTTCTTTCATTTATGAATCCGATCAAAATGAGGTTATTCCCCGTGGCCATTGACGTATCGTATTAAATGTCAAGCAATGCTTCCGCTGTCTAAATAATGATACAAATCTGACGAAAATTCACATTTTTTCAACAACCATGAGGTAAAATTATCATGAGAAATCGTAAATGATTTGTAAAAATTCCAATGCAACCAAAATCTGGCCAGATCGCTCAATAAACACACAACAAAAATATTGCTATCGTCGCTCACAGCCAGTTGTAACTTATATGCTCGAATGTTTTAAGGTTGTTTTCGAATGTTTTAAGATTGTTTTAATGTTTTTATTATCGAGCGAAAGTATTAAAAAATTTGAGCGCCAATGTATTATGGTTTATGAACACAATTTATAACATCGGTTATTGATGGCAGGAGAATTAGGGAACACATTTTTAAAGTAAGAGCAAGGAAAACCCACTAGCTATATCAAGCAATCCTTGTTGGACCCAGGAGAATGCTTATGGAATAGCATGGCTTAACGTAAATTGGCATGGCATGCCATGCTATAGCATAGCATATCATAACATAGCATTGAATAGCATAGCATGAAATAGCATAGCATTGCATAGAATAGCATATTATATTATATTATAGCATAGCTTAGCATACTATAACATAGCATAGCATAGCATCGTATAGCATAAATTAGCGTGACATGGCATAGCATGGCATAGCATAGCATACAATATGGCGTAGCCTAACATATATTAGCAGCGCATAGCAAAGCATATCATAACATAGAATATAATATCATAGCATGGCAGAGCATAGCAAAGCATATGATATCAGAGCATTGGATAGCATAGCATAGCATAAATTAGCATGGCTTTTTCTGAGATGAAATAGAAACTCGAATTTAAAAAAGCAAGACATACGCAAATATATGATATCGGTGAAAAATGCTAGATATTTACAATAAGTTACAGACTTTTGAGTAAAAGAGATAACTTGGTAAACGAAAAGTGCCAATCCTGTACAACGTATTTCTCAAACCTCATCGTATACATACATACATACATATGCATACAAAGTTATTAATGACAATTAAGAAGCAAAGTTGAAAATAACCGCAAGGCAAGACTCATCTGAGATTCAGTCATCTAACTGGCAAAGAAGAGCAACTCCTCGCTTTACCCAGTGGCTTTCGTCATCGTTTGTTGCCAAATTGATTGGTAAAACATAATTAGTTGAGTGTCCAGTTGTTGAGAGTGTTCCTCTTCGGGCACTTGTCTTGTAAACTGGACAGGAATATGCTTTTTTCTTCGAAAACTCGCTAACTTTTCCTGTTAAAACAGTTAAATGTTTCAATGATAAACAATTATATTTTGAATTTTAGGGTCAGGATCTCAGTATCTTATGAAATATAAGTAACTGCGTTTTGTCATAGATCATAATATTCCTGGATAACAGTTAAAGCTTGGACCTTAGGCCTAAATCTTATAATCTTTTTCTTGGAATACTTTTTCACGGAATCGTTGCCAGAAATAAACAATCTATTTTGCAATATACAATCTACTATATGGTACAATATATGTACCTTAACGCACAAAGGCATACGAGAAAAGGTTTAAGATGTCATAGATAATGTGGAGGTCCGCAAGGAGCAATGATGTTCGTATATTTTCTTCAAAAGAAGAAGATGAATCTTAAACACTCTTATATATGTCTTATATATCACTCTTAAAAATGACTTACCAGGCTTGACCCAAATTATTGGCATAGCATCATGCAACACTTTCGGTAGCGATTCTCCAAGCGCACCACTGTTAGACGAAAGTTGTGAGCGAAATTGCATGAAAATAATCAAATTAAAACGTGTCCAAAAGGCCTTAGAATTATTGTCGGCCATCTTCGGGTTGTAAACTGTTGAAGAGCAGTCCGTTTTCCCGTCTTATAATAAAATTAAGGACATCAAATTCAAAGTGAGAAAACATTTTGAGTCTGCAGCTATGCTTATTCTCAAAGAAAGTATTTCACAAGATAAAAAACTAAAAACTTACGCATTGGTCAAATCGAATTTTAAATTTGAAACATATTTAGATGTGTTATCAGACTATTCTGAACGAAGCTATTTTGCTAAATTAGGACTTAGCGCCCATTATCTGCAAATAGAAATTGGTAGGTTTGGAAAGAACAAAACCCCTAGGCTAGAAAGATTTTGTCTATTTTGCCTTTCTTTAGGCAAACAAAAAGTAGAGGACGAAGTTCATTTTCTAATGTTTTGTCCTTTGTATTTTACAGAACGTCAAAAAATGTTAGATATCATTCACAAAAAATTCCCCTCTACCCTTCTTTTAAACCCAGATGATATGTTCCTTTGGCTAATGACCCAAGAAAACGTTATTTTTATAAAATCAATTGGTAAATTTTGTAACAAATCTTTTTAAAATCAGAGATGAACCAAATCCTAATATATTATCCTTTAACTCATAACTTTTATCATAATTTTTGTTGTAATTCTGCTCTGTAAGTTGTAGATTAACACTTATTTTCATTAATAGTTTAGTTAATAATTTATTAATATGCTTTAAATTTTGGTGTGTATGTTGTTAGTAAATTTCTTAGTTTAATTGTAATGATCTTGTTGTTTTTAGTAAATATATTGTAAGTTGGTTAAGGGCCATCTCGGCCTACATACCTGATTACAAAAAAAATAATAATAAAAAAAATACTAGAAAACATCTGCAATAGCATTTTCTATCAAAGTTTCCAGACAACAAGCAAAAGAAAATCAAAATACAAGCAGAGGAGTAGAGTTAAATGAAGACAGGTAGAGCCAAATAGAAATGACATACATCTCGCGATTCCATCTTGCACCCTCTAGGAAAAGACCATTAACATATACTCCATCCTCTGGTGCATCATCTGATAAATCAATCGGCAACACCTAGTCAAAAAGAATCAACAAACTTTTAGGAACAGAGAATTTGTGCTCGCTAAATAAATTATCGATCGTCTTTTTAGTTTCCAACAAGTTCTAGTTTTAACGTGCAGAGAACACGGAGCCAGAAAAAGAATTTGTTGTGTTGACTATCATTTTTCTTACTGATTCATATCAAAGTTAAATACATGCTTGAATAACAAAATGAGAAGCTATAATTAGTAAATGCAAGTAAATGTTGACAAATGGAAGGAAAAGGCTAGGCTCATGCGTGGAAAAAGTATGTGTGGTAATGTACGCAGTATGATTGCAGCGAGTGACGTAAGATATGAAGCGAAGCGAAAAACGTTTGAATGATTTGAATGAGGAAGCTAGGGTGAGAGGAAGAGAAGAAGGCCTACATTTACAATATTTAATTCACTACAAACTCTTATAACTCCGTGAAGAGACTAGTTCAAACAAACTCAAACCCACAGGTTTGCACTTGGCTCATAGACATACATCAGTTGGAGAATTCAACATATCAGCACATTTTAACAATTACCCAAAAATATTGGTCTTTCTACTTTATGTTGTACAAAAAATATCACAAATTGTAATTTAGGATAAAATAATTAGGATAAAAACGATACAATACAAATAATCTAAAAGTGAACAGTACTGTACATTTGGGTCAGATGTGGATTTCTCATAAATACCCAAAAATATGACGTTTTCTAAATTTGATACCTAAGAATATCAGAGTTGTATCTGCTGTTTTTATGACCAAAAATAGCATTTCGGACATATTTTTTACTTAAAAATATCGGACTGACCCTCTCGTATGTGCCCAGTGCACCCCGGGCTCAAACCAGTTAAATGTAAAATATTAAAGTAAAGATACGTAAATCATCAGTAAAAGTTTACCTCAAAGTCGAATCCCAAGAGGTCGATTGGTATTGTGTACTTTCGAGCAAAATTCTGTTTGGCACCCGTCAGGAATGCCTAGCAAGCAAAAAAATTTACCACCATATTTGCAAGTCAAAAAATGCCTCTCTTGAGCATGCAATGCAAATCGGCGATGCAAATCAAAAGCTGGATTATATGTATGCAACATAAATTCATAAACAAACATTTTATTAGTAACAAATCTATTGATGGAGCAACATGCAGATACCTAGATGTAAAGTTTTTCAAGTGAAGTAACAAACAAAATACAAGCACATTTTGTAAAGAGTCGATAGATACCTGTGTGAAGTAGAACCCGGACAGCCAAAATACAGCTGGCTTTCCAGTTTCATACCAATCCTAAGAGAAAAGATAACAATTTATTGAAGGTAGTGATGTAGCGTTAATAGCTTCACTTGCAAATCTCGAGGGCCTAGGTCATACATACAGCAGCGTACATAACTCTAGTACGGCAAGAAACTAGTGTATTCTACTAGAAACTAGTGGATGTGTCGTTTTCTGTCTTCTGTGCAATGGGAGGATTGTAGCCAAGTTATAATTACTATATTTATTTCTAACGCACTCGATGCCGCTGCACGGCATCTTCGCTGAAGTTCCTGTGCCGTTTCCGACCTTAAATCACCAAATCCTCGTGAAAAAAAGTTGCTATAATAATCGTATTTATTTCTAACGCGCTCGATGTAATAGAAATATATAAGTAGAACAGAAAAACCACAAGACGTTTCAAGAAGGAAGAGGAGGCGAAGAAACAAATCATAATTTAAACTACCAATTTTTCATAATGTTATGTGGTGCTTTTTCTAAGAAAATAACTAAATTCAAAACGTAATTTTTAAAAAGATGCGTGAACGATATCGTCGGAGTTGTTGTGATGGCGTGGAATGCTGGACTCGTTGTATAATAATATAATAGTAATAATATAATAACAATCAATGTTGGTTAAGGGGCTGAAAGGCCAAAGCCTATAAAACCCTGATTGTTTATAAACTAATCTAGTTTAGTTTGAATTCGAATTTTTAATCTCCGTGTGACGGTCAAAGAGTTTTTCGAATCTTTTGCTTCGACGATGTAAGCTGGCAAGAAGTTCCATACTTTATGATTCGCTGAGAACAAAAGTTCTTTCTCACATTTAATCTGCATTTATTCAACACTTTTTTGTTTGTATGACCCTTTGTTGTATTTTCGTTGATATCAAAGAACTTTGAGGGGTCATTTTCAACGAGGCCATGAAATATTTTGTAAGTTGTGAACATGTCACCACGCATTCTACTATACTGAAGAGTGAGTAATTTTAAAGCTTGTAATCTTTCATTATAAGATAATTGTCTGGTGCTTGTGTAACAAAAATGTACCTGTAGAAATTTGATTCTGGCCAAGAAATCACTTATATAGCTTCCAAGGGGCTTCAGGCTAGGATATGAGCTTTTGGCCCACAAATCTGGAACCTGAATTAAAAACAGGAAAATGTTATGTAGACAAAGATTTAAAATTTTTATAATCAACGGAAAATTAGGTGCGGCTTTAAAAAAGTCGTAATTCTCTTGTTGTAAGAAGAACTACACAGGGCCACCTTTATTTTGAACATCTTGAAAAACTAGAAACAGATTCTCCAAAAAAGGTTATTACCACATCAAGCAATCAGAATTTCTTACACAAAAACGTGTTCTGTGTAGCAGGGGAAAGTTACATACTCATGAAAATAAAACCAAACGTTTTTTTACCTTTCCAACTATTAGACTTGCTGAGACCTGTTCGAGGCTTGATGACATCACAACTAAACCTTTTATGGCTTTCTTCAGGTTGATGAGACTCGATCGGATGACGTCGAGAAGCCTTGAGTAGAAAATTAACTGAATTGACTCAAAGTTTCAAGGGTTGAATTTTAGATTATCCTGTGAAGGTGTGAAAGGATGGGTTGGGTCGTTTCCGTTGTAAAAGAACTTAGCCTCTACCGTTGTAATAAGATCAATTCTATTGCCAATCTACGAGAACTGATATTTATAAATACGCTTCGCAAGCAGGAAGCAGAGAGAGAAATGCCGTTAGTCTGATGATGTAGCTAATTCTAAATGAGGTTTCAATCAAAAATTATTCTTAAGGAACTAAAGGTGTTAAAGAATAATCAAATAAGGAATTACATGCAGAAGGTCCTGCTACAAAGGGCTAAATGCCATCACTTAGGGTTGCTACTCGATATACTAATCAATTATTTTAAATCGGTTGACCTTGAAACTAACAGGCTTTCTAAATGGTTGGTATTTTTTGAATGCATTCGCAGTGCGACCCTAGTCTGTTCTCTTGATGTGATAACGCCACGTCATTCCTTTTTGCCTTTCCTAGAAATTCCGACAGCTAGCGATTTCTCTCCTTACTCCTCACAACAGGTTTAGACCGAGGCTCGAACTCACAATTCTTAGGATTCTAGCAGAGACAGATTATCAAGATTATTAATATTTAGATATTCAGGAGTCTCCAGGACACCAATTTCCTTTATAAAACACGCAGCAATGTAGGTAGGAGAAAGAGAAAAACTGCAAAAGAGTCGAAAAAGCGCAAACTTGCCGATTAAATCGTTCCATTTCTTGAACCAGAACAGTGTTCATGCTTTCTTCATACACAACAGGATATTTGTTCTTTGCAACCTCAAGATCATAATCTTTTGGAAGCTATAATAACAAAGAAATTCCACTAACTTTTGAAGTCTCGACAGGAAAACTATAAACTGATATTAATGATCCAGAAAGGTCCAGAAAATTCAGTTAATCATGTTAACAGACTATTAAGAGAGGGAAAAGAACGGATGCAAAAGAAGATGAACAAATTAACAAGGAACAGGGAGAGCAAGAAATTAATAGAAGAAGAAAGAAGAATAAAATGGAAGAACGTGATAAGCTTAAAGTGGGCTTACACCTTTTGGTAGTTTGGGTCTGGAAACAGCTTTAAAAATAAGAAAGGATGACAGAAATGCAAGGAAAAACAGAGATGCAAGGAAAGATAGAGATGCAAGGAAAGACAGAGATGCAAGGAAAGATACAGATGGAAGGAAAGATAGAGATGCAAAGAAAAACAGAGATGCAGGGAAGGACAGAGATGCAAGGAAAGACAGAGATGCAAGGAAAAACAGAGATGCAAGGAAAGACAGAGATGCAAGGAAAGATGGAGATGCAAGGAAAGACAGAGATCCAAAGAAAAACAGAGATGCAAGGAAAGATAGAGATGCAAGGAAAGACAGATGCAAGGAAAAACAGAGATGCAAGGAAAGATAGAGATAAGACAGAGATGCAAGGAAAAACAGAGATGCAAGGAAAGTTAGAGATGCAAGGAAAAACAGAGATGCAAGGAAGATAGAGATGCAAGGAAAGACAGAGATGCAAGGAAAAACAGAGATGCAAGGAAAGATAGAGATAAAACAGAGATGCAAGGAAAAATGAGGTATAGGCAAGAAGTTCAGAGTTACGTTTACTTCTCAGGTGAAGTTGTTTTATTATTACACGTTGTTTCATGTATGCAACATGAAAGAAATTACCTTTGAAAGAATATCACTTGCAATTTCAAGCAAGGTTTCTTCAGTTTTTTTACCAGATGCCCCTCCTCGTCCTTGACTTTGAGTCAAAAGAACAGAGTCAAACAGCTGTGAATGACAAAATAAAACCGTACATCAAAATTACAATATGATATTTCCAGCTATAATGGCTACCAAAAGAGTTTGAAATCTTAGGCCAATTGACATTCATAGCTACAACAATCCCTCCTCTCCCTAGATTGTTTCAAGGGGGATAGAGGTACTGTTATAGACATAATCATGATCTACAAAGTGCGTAGATCATGATTTTGATGTTCGCATCAAAGCAATGGAATCAGACTCTGCAATGGATGGTCCCACAAAAGGAGTAGCTCTTTAGTGAAAATTGGACAGTAAAGGACACAAACAGCCCAATTCTTTGCGTGTTGTCGGATTTCTCAGTAGGTTCCAGATCCAAAAGGTACTAAATTAATAGCCATAATGGAGTGAACAGGTCTTTGCAAAGCGCTGGACAAAATGCAGTGACGTAAAGAAGATTCATAAGAGTCATACCCCTTTAGTTTCTTGGAGGTCTTTTGCAATGTCCACATTATCGTGCATGCCAAATACTTCTGGATACTGGGTCATTGGTAGCTCCTTAAATAACCAGACAAATATTCAATGAATACTGTGCGAGACATAATATGAACAATATTCTTTTTGAACTTTTTTTCAGTTCTTCATGTTTGTTAAGTTACAGAAAGTAATTTTCAATTTAAGCAGGGGAGAGATGTAATGTAGTGATTGATGGTTGTAATTAAATATATCCTGTGTTGGTTCTCCTGCTTGATAGAGTAAGAGAGCTCTCTTCTGTGTATTGTTAGTGATGTTTAAAGCAACAATATATGTTTCAAAGCGGCGCTTCCAGGCCTTCCATCGTTGGCCTAAAGAACTTGGGTCCGAGAGCGGATCAAACGGAGCTAGCGGCGTTAAATCCCATCCTCGTCGCCATTATAATGTTTCTTGCTGATAAGAGTTAATAACATAGAAGATAAAAGAGACTACGAATGAACTGTAACACTTATGTAATAATCAGCAACCAGAGTCTTGATTTAGAGAATCCTAGAGCAAGCTGTGCACAGCTTGATATATTTAATTACAACCATCAATCACTACATTACAAATACTTCCAGGAAATCATAGCAAGATAATAGTCATCAATAAAGACTCGCCAACAGAACTGTGAATTAAATTGACGCAAAACCCGAAAAATCTTCATTTTCTAACCTTTATGAATTCAACATAATCTTCATATGAGCTTTTTGGTGGAGAAAAATACGTTCCACTTGGGGAGAATTTGTACTTTGGATCGCTGATGACGTCAGAACTGTAAAAGTCTGCAAGAATGCTCATCAAGCAACGCCTAAAAGAGGTGAAGCATAGCTATAGTAAATAGCATAGTTATAGTCATGTAGTGCAGTGTAGTACAGAATAGTATAGTAAATTACAGCAGAGTACAGTAAAAAGGAATTTAGTTAGTTTAGTGTAGTTCACTATAGTGTAGTATTGTGTAGTGTAGTGTAATGTATTGTTTTTTAGTGTAGTATAGTGTAGTGTGTATTGTAGTGTATTGTAGTGTATTGTAGTGCAGTGTAGTGTAGTGTAGTGTAGTGTAGTGTAGTGTAGTGTAGTGTGGTGTAGTGTAGTGAAGTGTGGTGTGGTGTAGTGTAGTGTAGTGTATTGTAGTGTATTGTAGTGCAGTGTAGTGTAGTGTAGTGTAGTGTAGTGTGGTGTAGTGTAGTGAAGTGTGGTGTGGTGTAGTGTAGTGTAGTGAGTGTAGTATAGTGTAGTGTATTGTAGTGTATTGTAGTGCAGTGTAGTGTAGTGTAGTGTAGTGTAGTGTAGTGTAGTGTAGTGTAGTGTAGTGTAGTGTAGTGTAGTGT
>JAACYV020283960.1:0-24260 GCA_009936425.2 Chrysaora fuscescens
GGAAAATGTAGCTTAGTCGACCCAACTCGTTGTGACTGTAACAGTGGCTGGATGGGTATTGCTTGCAAAGACCGCTGTTTGAATGGAACCGGCCGAATTCGAGGAGACGGAACGGCTGTCTGTGACTGCAATTCTTGCTACAATGGACTTGCGTGTGATAAAGAATGCTCGGGACATGGAAGTTGCAATAATGGTACATGTAATTGTGGATTTGAAGGTTGGAGAGGACCAAGTTGTGCCCTGAAAGGCTGCCCTGGATGGGGTACGGATTGCAGTGGGCATGGAGACTGTATCCCATCTACCGGACAGTGTATATGCCGGTCTGGTTGGGGTGGAAGAGGCTGTGAAATACCGATGTGTCCTGGTGGTGGCAACTGCAGCAATCATGGTGTCTGTGATGGTAAGAGCTATGATCCTCCTAAATGCGTCAGCTGTGAGACTGGATTCATGGGAAGAGGGTGCGAGCTTCAATGTGTAAATGGAAACGTGAGCATAACCCGGAAAAATAGAGAAATTGCATACAAATGCATCTGTAACAAATGCTTTAGTGGAGCTGCTTGTGACAAAGAATGCAGTCTCCACGGCTCCTGTTCAAACGGTACGTGTAACTGCTCTGTTGGCTGGCGTGGTGATGTCTGTAATATCGTTGGTTGTCCTGGTAGAGGAATAGACTGCTCAGGAAGAGGTGTTTGCCTGAAGTCCACAAATCAATGTGTCTGTTATAACGGTTGGAAAGGAACTGGCTGTGAGATACCAGACTGTCCCGGTATACCAGATTGCAACAACTTTGGTACCTGCGACGGTTCTGTTAATCCTCCGGTTTGTGTGAATTGTACGAATGGAACAATGGGAACTGGTTGCAGCCAATCCTGTTTGCACGGCAAAGAAGATATGTCAAGAAGAGGGGTTTGCCTTTGTGACCCTTGCTATAAAGGCTTCTCGTGTGATCAGCTATGCGGCGGTCGGGGAGCTTGTATTGCTTCGAAATGCCAATGCAACGGAGGTTGGAAAGGAGAACACTGTCAAACAATCAACTGTCCTGGTGAGCCGGACTGTTCCAACAGAGGCGCCTGTATTTCTGTCCCCAATGCCCTTCCCGTCTGCTCGTGTAATTCAGGTTTCAGTGGTGCCGATTGTTCTGTTTTAGTCTGTCCTGGGGAACCGATGTGTAGTAATCGTGGGTCATGCACACTTGTTGATAACAAGCCTACCTGCGTCTGCTATCACGGATTTGACGGAGACTCCTGTGAGCGTTGCAGGGCAAATTTTGCACCTCCGCTATGCAATAAGTGTGTTGATAACTACATTGGATATACCACAGACTGCAGTGTGAGATGCGTGCACGGAAAATCGACTCTTCCAGGAGGTCGCTCTTGCATTTGCAATGATAATAAAATTCAAGGTCGCTGGAATGGGACGACTTGTGAAAAATGTATTTTAGGATACGGCCTACCTTCGTGCACAAAGTGTGATCTACAACACGTGGGTGACAGTTGCACTGTGGACTGTTTCAGTGCCAATGCAGTATACAAGGACAAAATGGACACCGACGACAGAAAGAACCTTCCCGTGATTCCCTATCTCCATTGCTACACCAATCAAAGTAGTAACTCCATGATATATTGGCTTGGATATGAGAATAAGAACGCACACAATATATATATGAAAGTTGGAGCTGGGAATGCGATAATCAGACTTCCTGCGCCTTTGATTGTTCCTGGTGGACACTTGGGAAATGTGCAAGCTACAATGTTGAATGAAACTATCAAAGAAGATTTTCTTGCTCTTGGCCAACCAACGAAGTTTTTGCCTGGAAGACATGGCATGGCTTTTAAGATAAGGTAACTTCTACATTGTCATTAAAATATTAAAGATTCGGAATAATAACAGCGACTCGCAGTAACTTTTTCCAAATAATGCCATTTCATGCATTTGCTGGTGGATACTATATCGCATCTGCTTGCCAGCACCCCTACCTGATTGAATTTCAAGTTGGATTTTCAAATTCCCGAATTAAGAATTTGTATAAAACAGATGCAGATTTGAACATAAACTAAAATATTTTGAAACATTTCACATTTCATCTTCATCAGTAACTGTTCTTACAATGCATCGGTACCTTTCTTGGATCTTAGTGCTGATAAGATCCGAGGCTTCAAATCCTTTTAAGAACACTTACTAATGAAATTAATTTCGAAATATTTTAGCGACGTTTCAAAGTATAGCTTGGCTGGTTTCGTATTCACTATCAAATGGAATGCATCAATGATTTGTATATTGTAGGATGGATTCCCTTTCTTCTTTGTGAGGGTCTTTGCTGAGGCTTTAGGGAACCAGGCGTTACAGTTTCTCGCCACTCGGGCACATTACCTTTCTGTCATATTCACCAATGCTATGATCTGAAAAAATAGATCCCTGGATAGCAGTGGTATGGTCCAAGATGTTAAAGGGAGAAAAGAATTTCCAGCTGAGATATTCGAGGAAAATTCCCAAAATTGATTTTTGTAATCAAAAGAACCATGTTAGAGAGGCAATCATGTAAAAAATTATTCCATCTTCAAAATTGCTGGTTCTTTTAATTGGACTTTCAAAAATTGTTAATTTTCCATACACTTTTGTAAATTACGAGGCACAATATTTTCCTACATCTATTGATACTGGATGGCATCAGGGATGATCTGACCAGCCAAGGGAAAAAGCTTCCATCCCTTATTTTTCTGTATGATACGGGATAGGAGACGGCAATGTGACTGTGTAGAGATAACAACGTCTGTACCACTGATTATACATTTGTTTGTAAACGATTAAATCATTTGGATGCCTACCTAATCAAGTACAGGTAGGTCCTTTTTGGAACCGCTGTTGATGAAGATGGTGATCGAAACATTTTAACATTGTCTTTAGTTAGTTTTGAAGCTACATCAGTTTCAAAATATGCAGTATTGGGTATTCATGAATCAAAAATCTAACTTTGCTTCAATTTCAATACTATAGGGTTGATCGCAGTACAGGTGAAGTAGCTTGGATGCTTTCATTTCCGCCATCAAATGTGAGACATGTGGTGATTTTGAAACAAACGTTAAACATATCTTCTTGCAACAATTCTATTGGATTCGTGAAACCACAGCAGGTACTTTAATCTTCCTTTTTGGATATTTAGTCCTTGAGATGTGATAAAGGTGTAAAAAATTTATTATTTATATTGCTTCCTGACCTGATGCTTGAAGCTGGCCATTTGCTAGCTTGTACCTTGCCTTAAGTTCCTTTAATCTAATGAATGCTATTTAGAACACCATCGAATGTGATACATGTGGTTATTTTGAAATACATTATCAACCAATCCTCTTGCAACAATTTTACTGGTAATCGAGACTATACGTGATTTTATGCAAAGTTTTCAAAGAGGCTTTATACTTGTTGATAAAATTTCTCTTACGGCCTGGTAACTTTCCTCAGGAGAATGCTTATCAACCAAACAAAATTTGTAAAGTTACCCTTCATTAACTTTTTTCCATAGAAAATGCTAAAGAATTTGGGGGCAAAAATTGCAATTCATAAATTATTGAGAATTTACGAAATGACAGCCGTTCGTAAAATGGGTGTATTTTATTCCTCTGGGCTTTCAATGACACTTATGTTGTTTTTTGTCTTAGGAAAGTCGGAGTTGTGTCTGCAAACATGGCTACTGGGGACCGAAATGTGATAGAATTTGTCCTGGTGGTTCTTCTGCTCCATGCTTCGGCCATGGCCACTGCAATGCGTCTACCGGAGCATGCATTTGTGATCCAAGATGGCGAGGGGATTCTGCATGCAACTCATGCTCGAAAGACTGGACAGGCGCCGACTGCTCTTTGTTTGTATACAAAAATTCAACCACCGACACGAAGAGTATTATGGCCTATGCTTTTAGTCTTGGCAGCTGCTTTACATTCGATGGTCTTGTATTTGCAAATACTCGTCTTGGAAGCTATTATCTGATGCTAAATAGTGTTGCAAAGTTTTCAATGCAAGCACACTTTGTTCAGTGCCAGGACAGTTATGTTTGCATCAAGGCAATTGGTATCAAATACGCAAATCATTCAATTTCTATACAAGGACCTAAGCTAGAGAGAAATGACGTAATTGTTATGGTAGATGGAAAAGCACCCGGACAGTTGTTGATTGACCTTGCTAGTGAAAATGCTGTTATTTTCCAACGATTATCCCGACTACGATTTAGATTTATCATATCCAAGTCTTTGACTATTGATATCCGAGTACGGTCAAGGTATCTTGATATCTCATGTTTAGTGAAAAACGAATTGTTCTGCCTGAATAATACAGGTCTTTGGGGCTCTTGCAACAAAAACAGTTTGGACGATCTTTTCGATTTCTCGAGTGCTGCATCTGGGCGATGGGGAAATTCGTCTCATTACAACATTACATCTGATATATCGAATATAACGCAAAGATTTATCAAAGATATTTTTATCAAGTCTTGGAAAGTAAACGCAACGGATGATATACTTCTGAATGACGGCTTAAATACCAGCTATACTTCACATGCCCTTAGAGTTAACAAGACAATCTTTGTCACAAGTCAAATCTTTGCAATATCTGGCCCAGATATCACAGTGGAAGTCTATGTTAGAGTTCAAAAGCATGGCGTTATTTGGAGCTATTCTGGGTACGATTCATTCGGGTTGTTCTTGAATGGGACGTTATCTGTCTTCCAAGGCGCTAATATTGTCGACACTGGGTTAACAATAGATTTAGAAAAGTGGTATAAATTTAGCGCTGTTTACAAGTCTTCGACCAAGACGCTGAATATGTACGTTGTCGATATGACTGGTTTCGTTAGCTTGCGAACATTTAGACACATTTTTAGAGAGCCTCTTTTCCGCCCTGGAGGATTGCTGAGTGTAGGCTGCTGGCGGCCATCTCCTTCAGAAAATGTAGCTATGCCGGGATTCATCGGAGAAATCTTTGAATTGAGAATCTGGAACAGAGCTATACCAACCAACGAAATTCGAAGCACTGTAACTACGTTTATTCCCTGCTCAGCCAAGTATCTTGCATCTATGTGGAAATTTGAGCAAATAGAAGAACCATTTATAGCTGATTGTGTCTCGGGTATTAAACTGCAAAGGGTGGCCAGTACTGTAGCACCTGTTCCCAACTGGACAACAGTGGAACTAAAAAACACCTTTGCTTTGATTGACTTTACTACTGTGCTTGTTGATGCAAAAAGGCTTCAGGAATACGAAAACCGATGTTCAAATCTTATCAAAAGTTTGCCATATAACAAATGTACTGCTGCAAATCCAGCTGCAGCCGCTGTTTTTGTTGTATTGTGTACACGTGAGCTTTGGATTTCTAATGGGAATGCGCTCGCGTCTGCTACTGCTTTGTCATTTGCTGATTTTTGCTCGCTTTCAAACGCTGGCTTAGGATGGCCAGCACAGAACAATTGCCGTTTATTTGAGCCAGAACACAAAGAGTGGTCTGGAGCATCTTGTGACAAGCCATGTCTATTCGGACAGTTAGATAAACATGACAACTGTCTCTGTATGAAAGGCTTCTATGGAGTTTCTTGCAGTGGCGAATGCCCAGGTGGTTTCAAGAATTCTTGCTATGGCAATTCAAATGGTGACAAGAAGAGTGGTACTTGTAACTGTTTGAGAAACTTCTATAATTCAACGTGTATTAAATGTGCTGCGAACTGGACAGGCCTTGATTGTGGTATTGCAAAGAGATCACCAAGCGTCCCTCCCAAGCCCTATGTATGTCAGTCTTTCCAAAAGAACTTGATTTCTTTTTCAGAGAGAGCGCTTTCTTTAAACGCATATGGTGAGTTCTACTTACTCAAAGCTAATGGAATTGAAATCCAAGCACGCTACATTGATTGTTCAAACTTTTCGATCTGCTTACACTCCATTGGATTGAGATTGAAAAATGGTAACTTCACAATCTACAGTCCATATAGATCTTACACTGATAAGTATGCTTTGCTGAATGGTCGGCCGTATTCCATCAAAAAGGCTCATCAAATTTCTGAAGATTTAAAGGTTAACCCTGTTTCGTCCTCAAAGATAGCACTGAAAGTCCTTGGCAGCCATCCACTAAATATATCCGTAACATTTCTTGGAGCTGACTTGGCTATTACTATCAATTCACATACTTGCAGTGCGTATGATGGTCTTTGTGGCGCTTGCAATACCTACGACGAGACCAATTTGAACGGCATGAACTCGCGTGATTTAATCAGTCTAATGATGCAAAAATCAAAAGTTCCATACATTAGCAGTGTTTTTATATATAATACAAAACCTCTGTTTGAGCGGCATCGCATTTCAGACTATGGATATATGATACATCTTAGTGACTATGGACTTGTTTCTAGTGAGGTGGATAACCTATTCAGCTCAACCGCCGACTTCACAGTTGAGATAATGACGAAAATTCTATCATCCAAATGTACGTTGTTATCATACGCAAATGTCATTACCAATGGTATTGTCTTAAGCGAAACTATCAAGATATACCATGGCTCACAGGTTCTTGATTCGAAAATCAACATCAAGCTGAATGTATGGGTTCGTATTGTGATTACATATAATGCCAAATCTTCTGTGCTGTCAGTGTATCAATATACGACGGGTCAAACATATCAAGTCAAAAGCTTCATATTGAAACAGCCTCTGTTTGGATCAAAGGGCCGATTGTCGCTGGGATACTGGCAAACGACCCAGACAACACCTGATTCGTCCCAGCTTTCTGCATTTTCTGGATTCATCGATGAGCTGCGTATATGGAGAACTCTGCTAGGTCCATTGCAACTGACGTATCTACATCGCCCTGATGTGCCTTTCATGCCAGGAATCGCCGCCTACTGGAACTTCGATGAGGATCAAGGCCATATAGCGAAAGATCTAATTTCATCTGTTGCACTGAGTCTCCCAAAGACTTTGAATTCATTGATATTCTGGAGATTTTCAGATCAAGATTTTGCTCCAGTTAAACCAAGGTATGGGGTACCAATAGTACGTAACACAACTCTCAAGGCTCAGATTGACAGCAAATGCAAAGCCTTGATTTATCATGAAGTCATTGAGGAAAGATGCGGAAAATACATTGGTAAAGCATTCGTAGATTATTTCTATTTGAGTTGCATACAAAAGGGCTACTCAGCAGGCAATATTGAAGCAAGCTATAGCGTGGCAGTGTCATACATTGAATATTGTTATAGTGCGTTGAAGGGAGAATATTGGCCAAGATCTGCAGTTTGTGACCTGATACCCGAAAAATACTATGCTGCCATTGAGGCTATTCAGTGCACCATTCCCTGTGTTTTCGGAAAGATTGACAAGAAACGGGCAATTTGTGTTTGCTCCAAAGGCTACTGGGGAAGTGATTGCTCAAAATTCTGCCCTGCAGGGACTACCAATCCCTGCTCAGGCCATGGCCTTTGTAATACGACTAACGGCTTATGTGATTGTCAAGAAAATTGGAAAGGTAATCTCAACTGTTCTTCCTGCTCTGCTGGATGGACTGGAATTGACTGTCAGCTTGTAATAACACCCGAGCCTCCTTCCTCGGTATGCAGTTTAATGTCAGGTGGACATCTTGTTTCACTGAATAGCGTGCATACTACGTTCTTTGGGCATGGGGAATTCGTCATGCTGAACCAGCCATCTAAGAAAACCAAAGTTCATGTACACCAGGTATCTTGTAAAGATGACCGATCAAGATGCATTGCTGGCATTGCTATGAAAACTGAAATGGACCTGTTGACTGTAACAACAACGGAAACCGAAGAGCTTCAGTTTAGTTTCAATGCAAAGAATATAAGGCTGTCTGGACTTCTCACACACTTTGGAAGCATTACCGTGGCACTGAAGGAAAGTAGCCTGTATGAAGTTAACACTGGAGTCAATTCATCAGATAGCATCAGTTTGCTTATTAGAAATTTGGGACAAGAGTTGGCATTGACGTTGAAAGCCACTGGGTTGTATTGCAATGGATTGATTTCGCTATGTAGCACATGCTTTGAAGTGAATCGAAATTTCTTCGAGAAACCTCAAGCAGACATCGAAGAAGAATTACGAGTGCCAAAGCCAAAACTGATATTGAGCAAAAGCAGCTACGAGGCTACCCAATACAGAATGGACTTTCAGGGTGCTGGGGTATCAACAAATGTTCTGCCATCCTCATATTACGGCAGAGACTTGACTATTGAGCTGCAGTTCAAGGCATCATCTGTGCAAAACGCAGTTTTACTCTCTGTGAGCAGGAATACTGCTGTTGGTTTGATCATTCAAAATAACCGTTTAAAGATCGTGCTGTCGAGAAAGGTCTATGATTCTGAACTGACTGTTGAAGAGAATCTACCTAACCAAGTTACACTAGTGTATAGACATTCAGTACGGAAACTAACTCTTTACTACATCAATAGCAAAGGCACTATATGGCATTTCAACTTGAACCTCCCTCCTTGGATATCCTTCTTTGAGCCACTGGGAACATTAGTGGTTGGTGAATGGTTACCAGGTATTCGCGATATGTTTTACTCACCGGCACCTGGTTTCTTTGGCAGAATATTTGAGCTCCGCATCTGGAATCATGCATATGATTTTGTTGATATCAGGAAACTGCATTACAAAAATGTCACTGTGAGTGATGCATTCATTATCAGTCTCTGGAAATTTAATGACGGCAAGGGATATACAGTTAGAGATCTGGTTTCTAAAGTGCATCTATACGTTCCTCTTGGTTTTACTGCGCCACAGTGGATTAGAGTGACCGTGCACGGTAAAGCAATTCCGGTCGGAAATGACGTGAATTTTGTAAGCTACCAGAAGAAACAGGAAGCCATCAATTGGTGCTATCGCAAGTTTTACACATCTCCGCTTTACATGTCATGCAACAAGCTGGGACGTCAAAGCATTGGGTAAGTTGATCACAACTGCTGCTAGTCAAATCGTATGTAACTACACTTAGGATGTCCTTTTATCCAAGGTATCTAGGCTGCAGGGCTCCCTCATTATCGGTACAGTTAGGTAAGATATGTGATTGTTACTGCAGCTGCAGACAACCATCAGCCAGGCGTTTCAAATGTTTGCAATGTGCTTATGTCTCAACATGTAAACGGCTTCGATGGTTAGCAGCTTATGAACTAGATGTTTTACTCACAGAGACGATTGTATAGAGATCGTGACTTACCAGATGATGAAGCACTGCTAAATCGAGACATTCATACACATCTAATAAAGAATAAATATTTGAAATTTACAATAGGCCTTTCGCAAGAAATGCGAGAAACAGTTTTTTGCAATCTTATTGTCCTTAATTTAAATCTAATGCAAAGTTAGCATTAATTGTTAATTATCAAACAGAAGAGCTTCCACAAGCCTCTACCTTTCGTATCTAGTCTTTTTTCAATCCTTGCGGCTCTTATTACTAATCCATGGTTAATTTTTCTGCAGTTTCTTGTACTAATCAGGAAAACTTTTTAGATATGCACATGTTTAAAAAATTAATACTGAAAGGATCAATGATTAATTTTTCTTGCAAATGTGAGTGCATGGAAAGAGCCATCGTTGATTTTTGGTGATTTCTTTAACAACTTTTTTTTTCATTTCCGGGGTATGTACAACCTAATTTAGTTAGCTGTAAGCATAATTACTTAATTGTTTCCTTTTCAGATTCTTTTACGTGTCTTGCTTGAGACTGGTATCAGTGAATGATGGATCCCTTGATTATGGTATCAAGTCATTAATTGGTCTGGCAGATTATTGTCACCTTGCGCTGTTAAAATCTGTTTGGCCAGCTTGGCTAATGTGCAACGTATTCACGGTGACGTGGACCAACACACCGTTGACGTCATGGTATGGCACTGGATGCAGCTCACGGTGTTTCTTTGGGAAGCAAGTTGATAACCATTGCAGTTGCACAAGTGGCTATTGGGGAACACAGTGTAATAGTATTTGCCCGCATGGTTTGAATCAGCCCTGTAATAACCAAGGTGTTTGCAAGGCATTGGACGGAGCATGTGAATGCTTTCCTAATTGGTTAGGCTCAAAGCAGTGTGACCGTTGTTCTAGAGGATATTCAGGAATAGACTGTTCTATATCAGTTGCACCATTATCGAATAAAGACTTGCATTCTTCTACTATATTTGGTGAAGGATTTACAAAAACACTCGACGACTCTCGTGTGCAACTTAACACAACAGGCGAGTTCCTTGCATTTAAATCAGAAACAGATGGCTTACAAGTGCAAACAAGGCTTGTTCGCAGAAGAAGGTCTGTGGTTATTGACAGTGCTGCAGTGCAGATTGGACATGAGAGAATCGCTGTATTATCTAATCTTAATGGAAACGTAAGTGTAGTGGTGAATCAAAGGCCAATAAGCTCAAAACAAGAAACGCGACTAGGAGATACGGGATATCAATATGAGAGAAAATCGCATGACACTGTCGGTGTCTATGGACCATCTGGTTTTGCAGTGTACATCTACAAAAGGAGAAATTCGTTAGACTTGGAATTAATTGTACCCAAAATTATTTGCAAACATGCTGTTGGAATCATCGGCTCGTGTAACCGAAATATCTCGTTGGGTCAGACACATGGCTTGGCAACTTATAATCTAACGACTTTCAGTCAGATAGATGTGCTGAATTATACAGCTAAATGGAAAGTCAACGTCAGCGATAGTTTAATTCAACCAGCTCTTAATGCCTCTGGAATGCCATCGTTTATTTCCTTAGCTGGTAGTTGCCTTTATTTTAGCGGAACAGGCGTTGTTACTCCACAGCTGAGAGGTATATTAATGGGTATTCATGCTAGCCTCCAAGTTATGTTTAAAGTTTCAGATTCTTCAAATGCAGGAACAGTCCTATCTTTGTCTCGAAATTCATCTCTTGCACTCATTGTAAACAACACTCTAGTCATATCAACTGGCAGAGTCCAAATGGATTCAGGAATCAGAGTGCAATCTGGCATTTGGTGTCAAGTTACTATAGTATACCAGAAGTCCAGTAATATTTTAGAACTTTATTATATAACAGCTCAAGGTATTGTTCAAAGACGTGTGTTTACAATCATTGGCAATTGGTTTGAGAATGAAACTGTCCTTGGTTTAGGGCTGTGGGTTGTGTCTCGTGGCTCGTCGGTGCAGTTGTCACTTTCAAAGTTCAGTGGCTGGATAGACGATGTTAGAATATGGAATAAGAGACTTGATGGTGTCACTATTCAGGCAATGTGGAGTAAAGATATTTCTGTCTCATCAAAAGGATTAACAGCTCTTTGGCAGATGAATGAAGGCGGAGGCACAACTTTGTACGACAGTAAAGGTGTTCATCATGCCACATTCCCGTCTGATAGTTCCTCTAAGCCCATCTGGGTTGCCGCTGATTATATGATTAGTCACGAGAGTACATCCACAAGTCAAGTAACGAAAATAACCGCCATGTCAGTTGCTGAAAGTAGATGCTCTGAACTAATATTTTCTGCAGTGATGAACCGGACCTGCACTCCAGCATTGAAAAATGGAGCCAATTTTTACTACGCAGCTTGTATCAAAGGCATTTTATCGGATGTGAATGAATCTGCTGCCTACGACGCATTTTTAGCTTATTCTATCGAGTGCAAGACAGCTGCGAATCTGACGGAACTCCCTGGAAAAGAACTATGTAACAAGCTACCTGGTGGATTTTTTAACCTATGGTTTGGTCCTGAATGTAAACAGAAGTGTAAATTTGGAAAAGTTTCATCAGTTCTGAATGCCTGCATCTGTGATAAAGGATACTGGGGCCCTGACTGTGCGAAAACATGCCTTGGTGGAGCAGTTAAGCCATGCAATAACCGAGGAACTTGTAACGTCAGAACAGGAGCATGTCTTTGTGATGCTAACTTCAACGGCAGTCTTCCATGTTCAAAATGCTCATCTCAATGGTTTGGGCCTGATTGTCAGTATACTTTAGTTGCGGCTGTGAATAATTCAAAACCTACTTGCAGTGTTGATCAATTTGGGATATACAAAGCCTTTGACAATCTGCAGTTCTCACCGAAGAAAGAAGGGAGATATGTACTGTTTAAGGAGAAGGGCTTAACTATCTACGTAGATCACGTTAGCTGCTATAGAAAGTCTTTGTGTATTAACTCAGTCACTATTGTTGATGGTTCTGTTGAGCTCTTAGTGTCGTTTTCATCATCCAGCTCAAAGCAGCCTGTGTTCCGCAGTGGAGCTCGTTATATCCAGGTGCAAAGCACTGCAGAAACTGTTGTTAATGAAACATTGATACTCAAACCTATTAACCCCACATCATATAATATTCAGATGCGAAATGCAGTCGTTCTTCAAGTTAAACACGATACGAAGTTCTTCAGCATCAAGACAACTTTTGTAGGAAAGGCCTGTTTGTCATTAGGCGGGTTGTGTGGAACATGCCAGCAAACCCCAGACTTGTCTGCATCTAGATTCACTTCCACTGGTCTAGTTGCGAATTCGTATCAAGCGTTGTACAGTCTCTTCTTCGACAAAGCAACAACTTATTCTGGAAAGCTATCAATCTTTACTAGTACGTCAGTTACGATCGATTTTCTATTCAAGTCTTGTTCTGATGCAACATGCGGCGGGCCGATGGTGACATACTCCCATCAAATCACTTTCTCAATCAGTAATCACATTACAATAAAGATTTTAATTGGATCGGATGTATATGACACAGGAATACCACCTGAGGTGAATAAATGGAATCAGTTAGTTGTGAGTCTTTCACAGTTGACTATGACCTTAGATGTTTATGTCATTTCAAGCACCCGCGTTATATCGTATCGGAGATTTACTTTGAAAAAGTATCCTTTTATAAATGGTGGAATCCTTGCAATGGGCAGCTGGTTGCCTTCGTTTGAAAAAACTCTTGCTCAGCCTAAAGACACTTTTATTGGAGAGATTGATGAACTTCGAATATGGAATAGATTCTTTGATTTTGCTATGGTTGAATCTCTTGTTTTTGCGAATATTAAGACCACAAAAAACAACCTTATTGCAGCATGGAAACTTGATGAGGGGATTGGCCTCACCACGAAAGATCTCATTGCTGGAATCACCCTCAACCTGCCATCTTATCCATGGAAAAAGCCACTTTGGCGCCTTTCTGACGCACCATTGTCAATGCCTGATGATACAAATTCAATTGCAGATGATACAACCATCAGATTAAAAGCAAACAGCTTCTGCTCTGATGCAATTCTGGCAGGAGCAATGGGTACAGTATGCCAATCACTGAGTGAGGGAATTAAAGCATTTTACAACAGACAATGTATTCACGCAGTTGTATTAAAGGGAGACACTTCTGCAGCTTTATCCACCGTAATCAATTTTGCAGATTATTGCCAGATCTCGCTGCGCTTACACGAATGGCCTGCAAGGCCGCTATGTAATCTCTTTTCGGGCGTGCGTTTTCCTAAGTGGATTGGCAGAGATTGCTCTGTGCAATGCTTCAATGGTTACAATACCAGGAACAATTCTGAGTTATGTGTTTGTGATTTTGGATATTCGGGAATAGCTTGCAATAAAACATGCGATGGCGGGTTCTTGCAACCTTGCTCTGATCATGGTATATGCGATGTAACAACCGGAAAATGTTTCTGTGACTTAAATTGGCGAGGTAACAAAAACTGTTCAATGTGTACTAATGGGTTGACGGGTGTATCCTGCTCTCTTTTGGCTGCTCCGTCACTGCCTGCGTTTTCCCATTTCATTGCTAAAATCGGATATCAAGGTTTTATATCAATGTTTGGGAACACCGGAATTTTTATTGAGCATCCAGGAGAGTATGTACTTCTTTATTCGTCTTATCGTCACATTTCTCTTCAAGGAAGGTTTGTTCCTTGCTACGAGAAGTCCACCTGTCTCGTTGCAGTTTCTTTCTTATTAAAAAAGCACACTATTTCTATACGAGCACCATATGGTGACTCAGAAAATGTCATCATTTGGCTCAACGGAGTCGCGAGAGACATCTTCAAGTTTCCCGTAACAAGTAAAGAATACGAGTTCTCCTTTACTCGCATCTCTGCAGCAAAATACCTCTTAAAATCGCTGCATGGTGATTTCTACATAATCCTCTACGGACGATTTTTGTCACTTGAAGTAAAAGCGACGGAGAATGTATGTCTTAACACAACTGGGCTAATTGGTAGATGTGGTGCTTCTATGTCCGGTGTTTTTAAATCCCAAACAACATATCCTCGCTGTCCTGGACAGACCTTCAAACCAGAGAGTTTTACATTTGGTGAGCCTGCCGATTCTTCTTTGATTACAAATGTCCAAGTTCAGAAGTTCCTTTTGCAGCATGTGGTCCAGGAATGTGACAGTTTGTTCACTTACGAATATAACGGGCTCAAAGAGTATAGAACTGCAAATGCACGATACGCATTAAAGCTAAATGCGACAGCGTTCACCGTATCTAATACAACTGGAATTTTTGCCGGTGAGTTCGTAACAGTTGAATTCATGATATTTATGATAAACGAAGGAACACTGTTTTCGTACGGCTATCAGACTGTCTTTTCACTGACTGTCAAGGAGCAGAGACTATGCGTGTTGGTTAACGATGCTGTATATAAAACCAACTTAGAACTCGAGAGTAGTCAGTGGAATCAGGTGCACGTTCAATGGCACAGAAAAGAAAGTTTGCTGGTACTTGCCGTTTTTGACAGAAATGGAACCCTGCAGCGACAAGAGATCAACATAAGTGCAAGAATATTTCAGCATGGAAATTTTTTAGCATTCGGGAAATGGCAGCCATCGATGAATGCCTCTAACACAAAGCCTAATGGCACATTCGTTGGCTATATAGACGAAATCAAAGTATGGGCCAGGGACTTCAGCCCCGCAATCATTTGGCAAACGTGGTCGAGAAAGGTAAAGAAAGATGCGATCGGACTCGTTTCTTTGTGGGAACTTGATGCAGGTACTGGCTTGCTTGTTACTGACAAACGTTTAGGAAAACAAGAGCTTCTAAAAGAAAGACCATGGAAAAGTCCAGCGTGGGTGTTTTCTAGCTTAACACTGAACTCACAGCCGCGCGCTAAAACAATACAAGAGGTGGATAGAGACCTCGTAGAATCATACGCTGCTGAAAAAATGTGTACGACTTGGATAAAATCAGGACCAGTTAGCAATGTTTGTCATAAATTGGGAAATGGAATCACATCAATGTACTTTAAGGCTTGCTATGAAGTGGCGTTGCAGTCTAAAAATCTATCTCAAGCATTAACAGTAGTCGTTATGTTTGCTGACCATTGTGTATTGGCGCTTAACTTGAAATCTTCACCAGCAAAAGAACTATGCAGTATAATTGACCGAAAACAGCAGCCTATCGAGCTGAAACGCATCTGTGAAGATAATTGCAAATATGGAAACACGCTGAAGAATAATACTTGTTCCTGTATGAAAGGATATTGGGGTTCAAATTGTACGAATATGTGTCCTGGTGGTGCAGTTTCGCCTTGTAACAACAACGGAGTTTGTGGAAATAATAATGGTGTGTGCCAATGCCAAGTCAACTGGAATGGATCTTTGGAATGTGGAAAGTGTGGAATCAGATGGGCTGGACGTGACTGCTCTTTGGCAAAAGTCGAAATTGGTGTCAGGCAGACCTTCTTTCTGTATGGTGGTTACGTTCTCTTGCTAAATAGAGCTGTGATTAATTTTGGATACGCTGGGCAATTTCTGCTGATGAACGATGTCAGAAGTAGCACACGCATTCAATTCAAGCAGGTGCCGTGCGGTCTGTACAATCTCTGTGTCAAAGTGTTCTCTGTCAGAATAGAGAACTCGCTCGTAGTAATGATGGCAGGTAAAGATAACGGGAAGCCAATAATATACGTGAACAAAAATCTGGTGGACCTTTCACATGGCAGTCTAGTAATAAAAAGCTTACGTTTCTCAATAACCCTTAGTTTTGTGTCGTCGAAGGAGCTGTTGATTGTTCGAGATGCAGCGTTTAAAGTCAGAGTTCGGTTTTTTGAAAGGCAACTGACGCTTTCTCTGATCGGTGGAATAGATAACTGCCGCTCTATTGGTGGTTTAATGGGTTACTGCAATACGAATCTTGTGAATTTGACCTCTGATGAGATCTCGAAGACCATGAGAAGCCTTGCTTTGGTTAATTCAACAAATTCTGATATCGATAACGCCATTTTTACCACGTCTAAATATACCTCAGCAGAATATGCTTTGTATTTCAATTCAACGATGGCTGTGTCGGCTCCTCTATGCAACACCTTTAAAGGAAACCAAGACAACACTATGGAAATACTAATCAAGCCTTTCAGTAAGAATGGTGTAGTGTTCGCCTATGCACTCAACACGACGTTTTCAGTTATGATGTCAGGATCATTTAGAATAAGCATTGGCCAACAAATGTTCGATACAAAAATAGACGTGATGGTCAATAAATGGCACTATATTGGGCTCGTGTGGAAAAATGATATGAACCGGCTTGAGGTATACGTTTACCTCGATGGAGCCACTATACAGCGGCGAACCTTCATGTTGAAATCTAATCCATTCTTTAGCTGTGGTCTATTTGCTATCGGTCGCTGGCTACCTTCACGTTTAATTTTAAGTTCCCCTGTAAGCAGCGATGCAATCTTCATCATTGATGAGATCCGTGTATGGAACAAATACTTTGACCCTATCGTGATACAGCAGAACCTTCGTTTAAACGTCATAGCCACATATGAATCCGTAACAGCATTGTGGAAGTTCAACGAGGGAAACTATGGAATTGTTAAAAATTCATTAAGCAACGAACACATTTACCTGCCAGAGAAATACTACAGAAAGCCAAACTGGGTGTTGTCAGATGTTCAAATAGAGTCAATGCTAAAGAGTGTTTTGTCAGTAAGCATCCCAAGTGCTAGTAACAAGCTTGCTAGTCGTTTTTGTAAATCGTTATTCTTCAGTGGACCATTGTGGGACAATTGCAAACAGCTCACAGGGATGTCGGATATGTTTTACTTGTCCTGTACGAGAGAGATAACCAACAATAACTTAAATATAAGCTATGCTTTTTCATCCGTTGTAACCTTCTCTGATTTCTGCCAATCTCAGCTTAACCTTACGATTTGGCCAGCAAAAACTTTGTGCAGTCATTTCCCTGGAGTTGCTTTTCCGCAGTGGATTGGAAAACACTGCAATGTGTCGTGTATATTTGGACATGAAAATAGCCCAAATGGTAGTCAGTGTGTTTGTGACAAGGGATATTGGGGAGTGAATTGCTCTATGATCTGTCCCGGTGGAACTGTTTCGCCTTGCAGTAATAATGGGCTGTGTGATCGTCTTACTGGGAACTGCGAGTGCATGGAGAACTGGAAAGGTGGCAGCAATTGCTCAAGCTGCACCCCCGGTTGGAGTGGACCTAGATGTGAAATTGTGAAAGCACGATCCGAGTACCACACCTGTGCTTTCATGCCAGATGGGAACACTATAACTCTAAACGGTATTCACATGCGAATCGGCAACGTTGGAGAGTACAGTCTGTTCCGACATCAAAGTCAGAATGTATCCATAAATATTTTACAGGGCCGTTGCCACAGTGGCTTGTTACTGTGCGTGAAAGCGATGGTATTGAAGACACAGACGAAAAAGATACAAATTGACGCTCCTTGGAACAACAGTAGTGAGGCAAATCTTCTCATAAACGGGATATTAGTCCGAATGTCGAGCAAGCGCATGGTTGAAGGAGACATAATAATAAGCAGAAGTGAACAGAATCTGTTTGAGCTACTGCTGTATAGGGATCTGTCAATTCGAGTACGCATTCTTACAGAAGAGCTTTCCGTGACAGTCAAAGTCTCGAATGATTTATGTGACGCATCCCAGTCAATATGTGGCTCTTGCAACGGTACTGGAATTCATAACTACACTTCAAATGCTGAGGATTTCCAGGCAGCTGTCACTGTTAGCCAGAGACAGCTGATACTCTCAACGCAAGTTGACAAGACTGTTGCATACAAATTGGAGTTTCACGGTGTTGGAATATCAACTAATATTCTTCCAGGATTTTTCGTCAACAAAGATCTGACAATTGAACTAAGATTCATAGCAACACGCAGCGCAATCGAAGGATCTACGTTGTTCTCGTATGCAAAGGATACCGCATTCGGTATTTACATCAAGAGGACCCTGCGGGTTTTTGTTTCAACGAAGAGTTACGATACCGGGTTTGTTATCGAGGTGAATGCAACTAATCAAGTTACACTTGTATATAACTACATTGCTAAATTGGTTGTAGTTTACTATACGAACAGCAAAGGGCTGACTTGGTTTTACAGTGTTGAGCTTCCACAGAAGTTTGTACTTTTGGATGCACTAGGGACAATGGGAATCGGCCAGTGGTTGTCAAGTAAGGAATCAAAATATGTTTCACCTGCCAAAGGATTTTCTGGGCGCATAGAGGTTCTTCGCTTTTGGAAGAGAAGTTTCAGATATCTCGAAGTTAAGTCATTTTTTGACTCGGACATTAACCCGGCTGATACGGATTTGCTGGGTTTGTGGAATTTCAATGAAGGAACTGGGGAAGTCGTCCGTGATATCATATCCGGTGTGGATTTGTATTTGCCGCGAGACTCAAAAGCGCCAAGGTGGATACAGATTGCAGTGGCGAAGAAGAAGCAGCTAAAAGTAAAAGAAGTGGAATTCAGTTTGAAGAAGAATGCGGTAGCGGGTTGCACCAAATTTGTGTATGAATCAGCACTGTACAAGAATTGCAAGAAAATTGGAGAAGATAGAATTGGGTGAGTCCTATTTAACTATTCTTTTTCACCTATTCCCTGATATTTGCTTAGTGACGTTCATTGAAACTAGGCATAATTGGACTAAATAATTCTTCCCACAATTCTTTGAACTCAAAATTGAACCTTGTGAAATATGAAATAAATTTTGATGTAGATCAAACGTAGATCTTGCAGTTTTGAAGATTCATATTTGTATCAATGCTTCAATCCTAGTTTCTTGGTTTGATATTGATAAATATGTAAAAAAATTCTTGTCAGATTTGCGTTTCTAAGCAGTTTCGTTTATGTTTGGGTTTGGGCTGCTTTAAAATTTACTGGGCCTAGTTTCAAAAAGAAAAATGATCCAAACAAATCTATTTCGATGAAAAACAGATTATTTTTGCAATCATTATTGTTATCTAATATCTTTAGCCACAAAAACACATTAATCATAACTCTACATTTCAATGGTATGTGCAAAACATCAGAATCAATGAACCTAACCCTACCTTGGCCCTCTATGAATTCGAAGCGTCTATCAAGCCAGCCATCTATGCAAAGTCATTTGATCTTTGGTTACCCTATCTACTATCTAAATTGTCTCAAACTTGTTTATCTAATGATGCAAAAAAACAACCGCTAAACCTTTTAGGCAATTGAGAGAGGGTTATCATGAAATACCGTTATTGTTATGAAATAAAGCTTTATATTATTTGCCAACAGAAGGGCTTAGAATGATCTCATCTTTTTTAGTGGCTTCTTAAAAATCAAATTATGCAAAGGAATGTGTTTTGTTGAATGGGTTTACATGATTCCGTAATTTTTCCGTTTTCTTACTGGTTCAGTAGTTTTATTTCCCTTTTGCTGGAAACTTGAAGCTGTCTCGGTAGTTTTATTTCCCTCTTGCTTGAAGCTAAAGATGGTTTTAAAAACGCCTGTCCGTTTCTACGCAATGTTTCTTGTCTTTCATAGATTTTTCTACATGGCTTGTTTGCGGTTAGCAGCAAACGGTAAAAGCCATCAACTTGGCATCAAAGCAGTATTGGCATTTGCAGATTACTGTCAGGTATCAGCATCACTTGCCAAATGGCCGGCAAAAGAGATGTGCAGTAACCTATCAGTTAACTGGTCGAAGAAATCCTTGGTTCCTTATACCGGAGACAACTGTTCTAGTATTTGCAGTTTTGGAAATGTAGTCAGAAGTAGCTGCGTATGTGAGTATGGATACTGGGGACAGCAATGTGATTCGCTGTGTCCCGGAGGAGCTGTCCGTCCTTGTTCTGGACACGGTACATGCTCCTCGCATACCGGATTATGTGGCTGTGATTTGAACTGGAGAGGAAATAGCAACTGTTCTATTTGTACTCCAGGGTATTACGGTCCTGATTGTGTCATATCAGTGGCTGAAGGAAACGGAGGACAAATCTCATCGACAAGGCTATTTGGTGGTCGCTTCATACAAACGATTGATAACATCTTATTTGAGTTCAGAAAACACGGTGAATACATTGCTTTTAGGTCTGCAGACAGAAGCGTTGAACTGAAAATTCGCCTCTTTCAAAGTTTCGGTAGTGTTGCCCTTGGTAGCATTATAATGAATTTAGCTGGAAACACAGTTGCTGTTCACTTAGGGGTGTCTGAAAACCTCATTGTTATGATCAACCACAATGTAGTTAACGTGCAAGATAATGCTCAGATCAATGCCCGGTACAGATATAGCAGAGTTTCCTATAATCGTATAATAATTACCGGCCCCAGTAACTTCCATCTATATGTTTATAACTCGACGCGTTCACTCTCATTCAAACTTGATGTGCCGAATCACCTTTGCAAGACGTCTGAAGGTGTTTTAGGGAGTTGCGGAAAAGACAGTTGCTTGGTCCCTCATAATAGCACTTGCAACGCAACCCAGCTATCTTCATTCAATAGGGATCTTGTTACAAGGGAAATCATCGAGTCCTACTTGCGTACATGGCTGGACAAGCAAAATAGCAGCTCATTTGCAAGTGTTTTAAAGGCAGCTGGAGAGCCACGGTATCAAACAAAAGCTGGTGCATGCCTGTTTTTTAACAGAACCGGGATTTCTTCGTCTGCTCTTGTTAGTGTCTTTACTGGAAACTATGTCAGTATTCAATTCATGGTAAAAGTGCATGAATCCCTAAATGCAGGGACAGCCATATCGTTTGCTTTGAATTCTACGTTTTCCATCGTTATAAACAGAACGATTCAAATTTATTTTGATAACAATTTAGTAGAGACTGGTCTAACTATCGAACATCTTGTCTGGACACAGCTTTCGGTGGTTTACCATAAAAAGACCGGAATTATACAGGTGTTCTCGAAGACAGAAAACGGCATTGTTCAATCTCGTGTCGTAATTGGTGGCGTTGGCTGGTTTCCCGATGGTGCTGTGATGGGAATAGGACTTGCTCAGATTCCGAAGGTTGCTCCAATTTCCACGCGTCATTTGATATTTAAAGGATCGATAGACGATGTCCGTCTTTGGAACGTCAGACTAGATAGCCTCACAATAGAAGCCAATTGGAAAGTGGATGTGAACAGGGAAGGTTTACTGGCTGCTTGGAAAATGGATGAAGGTTCAGGGACAAGAGTGCATGACTCACTTGGCCTAAATCATATCGATATGGTGCCTTCGGGCTGGATTCTTCCTGAATGGATGCCCTCTAATTATCAATTGGTCTCAGATGGTAGAATCCTAGCATCCAAAGAGAATGCTTTGAAAGCTCAAGCTGAAATCAAATGCAAAGAACTGATATATGATGATACGTTGAACAAGAAATGCATTTCATCTTCCTTCAATACAACTCAGTTCTTTTATGAGGCATGTGTCACAAGCGTTGTAGACAAAAGAAGTATGAGAGCCGTGGAAGATGCTCTTTTGGCGTATTCTCTTTACTGCCAACAGTCCGGAAATCTTGCCGAGAATCCTGCGATCCATTTATGTAATAAAGTGCCAAGCAAACGGATAGAAGGGATGTATGGTATTAACTGCACGCAAAGATGCTCCTATGGAAATATTGTTGGGATGCGATGTGTGTGTTTTAAAGGCTATTGGGGTGTTAATTGCAGTGAAATTTGCCCTGGAGGGGCAAGCAATCCTTGTCATAATAACGGAGTCTGCTTGCAATATAATGGACAATGTTTATGCGAGCCAAACTGGCTTGGTAACCTGAACTGCAGCTCCTGTACTCCAGGATGGCTGTCACCCTCCTGCTCGAGAGCCGTTGCAGTCCGACCTAATGGAACCAGTCCTGTGTGCAAAGCAGGCAGATCAGGGTTCTACACAGGATTTGATAAACTTCAATTTACGATTCAACAGACTGGAAGGTATAACCTTGTCAAAAATAGTGCGGTGAAAGTGTACATTGATAATGTTAAGTGTTTTAAGTCCTCAATCTGTATTGTCTCGGTGCTGTTAAAAACCAACACAAGCGAAATATCAATCCGAAGTACCTTATCTAATTTACATCCAGACATCCGAGTTGACGGAAGACCGTTTGATGTAGCCAAACCAGAGAAAATTGCAGTAAATTTAGACCTGTCAATAGAATCAGTCTTGCCTGGAATGTACCGGATTGATGTCAAGGATCTCTTGACTGTGAATGTAAAGTCTGTTTCGCTGTACTATGAGTTAACGATTCAGTCGTATGGCAATGTCTGCACAGAGTTAAAAGGACTATGCGGTGGCTGCAAAACGGGCACTGTGGTTGACCCAGATCGTTTCACAGCAGTTGCGAGTCCAGATTCATTCAACTTCGGCCTGTATTCACTTTCATTTAAAAATGCAACCCTATTCTCTAAAGAACTGATTATATTCTCGCACGAAGCTGTGACATTCGATTTTTTAATCAAATCGTGCAAGTCAAATGTTTGTGGCGGGCCTATAATATCATATGCGTATAAAAAGACAGTTTACATCAGCAACTACTTGACAGTCAAAGTACATATAGGAAATGAAATCTACGATACCAAGTTATCAACATCAGATGGCCAATGGAATCACATATTTGTATCATTCAGCAAACGTGATTTGCGACTGGATATATACATAGCGTACACTACACAAAAGATGTTCTATCGTTCATTCCCATTGAAAGATTATCCTTTTATTAACGGTGGTGTTCTGTCCGTTGCGAGTTGGACTGAACCGATTGATGGCAAAGATAGTCAGGAATTCAGAACTTTTACTGGAGAAATCGATGAAATCAGAATCTGGTCAATTTATTTCTCGTATGCGATGGTCAGGCAACGACTGTTCTCCAATATCAACAGGCTTACTGCTGGGTTGGCTGCTGCCTGGAAACTAGATGAAGGACAAGGACTTGTAGCCAAAGATCTTGCTGGGCATAATAACCTATACCTACCAGAATATCCATGGGGAAAACCGAGCTGGAAGGTATCAAGTGCTCCACTAGACAGCTCTCTGAACAGTGCCGTATTTGTGGATGATACAGCACTGAAAGTGAATGCGCAGACCTTTTGTGAGCAGCTTGTGTACAAAGGGCCCATGGGGACTCTGTGTAAGGCCCTTGAGAATCAGTACAAGCAATACTATCTGGCCTGCTGCATTGATGTTATAAACAAGCAGGTTAAAAGATCAGCATCACTGTCAGTAATTGTTGACTTCTCAAACTATTGTCAGCAAGCTCTGGATCTCCCTGATTGGCCTGCAAGACTTCTGTGTAACTCATTCCCGGATGTACAATTTCCTAACTGGATCGGTGAAAACTGTACTGTAAAATGTGTTCATGGCAGAAAATCGTCTTATAATCATAGTGAATGCATCTGTGATTATGGATATTGGGGAACTGCATGCAATGTATCCTGCAGCGCTGGCTTTACCAAACCTTGCTCTAACCATGGATTGTGTGATGTACATACTGGCCAGTGTTTATGTCACTCTAATTGGATGGGAGATGGTAACTGCTCCAAATGCAGCGAAGGATGGATAGGTAAAGACTGTTCTTTATCTCTAACCAACGTTAAAGCCAATCAAAAACAACAGGCATTTATTGCATTACAAGGCTATTTGTCTCTCTTCCAAGGCTTCAACCTAGTTTTAAAGGAAATTGGGGAATACAGACTAATGTATGCATCAGGACTCAGTGTAGCAGTATACGGTCGATTTGTGCCTTGTTATAACAGAGTTCCATGTCTGAATGCATTGTCATTTCGTTTGAAAAATACGTATTTAGTCATTCATGCACCGTATCAAACATCTGGAGAAATAATCGTCTGGCTGAATGCAGTGAGATGGGATATTTACCTTAATCCTATTACTGCTGAGAAATATGGCCTTCACGTATATCGCAAGTCACCGACTACCTACATCGTGAAACTCGAATCTGCATTGTACACTATTACAGTTTATGAGATGTATTTCGCATTGCATGTTGTCGCTGAGCAACGATTGTGTGACACCTCACTCGGATTAATGGGTAACTGTAAGCAAAATATCTCCGAGCTTTTTAC
>JAACYV020283961.1:0-14844 GCA_009936425.2 Chrysaora fuscescens
GCCTAAGTGTTTTTGCCTATATGATGTTGTTGATTATTGCAATAAATGTGCTTTGTACTTACAACTTTTTCATTGATGGAAATATTTAGACTATCCACAGATGTACCAAGCTGTTCCGCGATTCTTCGTCGTAGAGACGACAAAGTTTCGTTGCTGTGCGACTGAGGGAGAATTAAAAAAAATAGAAACTAACATTAAAAATCTGTTAGTGTTAAAAACTGAAAAGCAAAAACGTTTGACCCTTCGTTTGCAGCTTTCAGTCAACGAATCATTTCATATCGGATTTTATAGATATTTAAACTAAATCTTTACGGTATTCCTCCAAAAGAAGACCGGTCTTCTATTTTTGGAAAGGACCTCCAGAAAGGCGTCTGAAAATAGAGGGGGTCTTATATCAGAAGAAGTACTGAAGGCAGGAAAACTAAACCTAAAAGTTACAACAGCAGTTTTTGTCCATGTAGATTAACTTTACATTCATATATTTCAAATCCATCTCAGTGTAACTTTACGACATGAAACACAACAGAAAAACATATAAAAGTGACCAAAGGGCTGGAACCGAAACGTCGTTATTTCTTTCATTACTTCTATCATTATTGTTATTGTTATTGAAATAGTAAATTCACTGAATTAATTCAGTTTTGATTAATTAAAGAATAAATTACGAAACAAAAATCAAACCTTCAACTCGAAATCAATTTTGTTCGCCTCGTGGGTTACATTTAGAGTTAGCGGGAATCCCCTGAAGCAGGATGCATGAGGGGGGAAGCTCCTTGGCATCATGAAATTATCCTGAAAAAAATGAGATTATCAATTATTGCAAAATCAGAGAAAAGATATACAGTAAATCCGCATTCTCAATCCTAGAGTCTAAAATTGTACACTAATTCAGCTAAAAGTGCTTAGTCTTCTCACAAGGCCCATAAATTACTTACTTTTGAACTCCAGCAGCGTCTTATATCTTTACTCCTAGTTTTTTATGAACTTTATAAATTTTTCACAAACACGAGTTTACATCTACAATACTTATATGATTCTTACTAATACGATTATAAACAGTTCTATTGATTTTTGAATACCTCGACAGTGGTGATATAATAACAGGCAAGAAGGAGCAGTCTTTTTATGCCCAGCAGCAACGATTGCCTGCAACAAAGAAGATAAATAAACAACAGCTTTTTACAGGTTAATCCCCCCCTTCTAAAATGCTTTCTTGCACGCCCCCTTGTTTTGCAACAGTTTAGCATGCAGAGAGATTGGTCATTCCCGTTCACATTCGCATTCTAATATGGCTCAAAACAGGGGGGTTTTCCCATAAAAATTAACAAAGGTTCACATAGCCACCTACAGTAGAAAAAACTATTTTCATAAATTTGAATTCTTGTTCTCTCTGAACCGGAGAAACTGTTCCCTTTTCGTAATTCTATTTTCCTAGAAATAAAGAAATATCTTGGGGCATTCATTTGCAGGAAAATCTAATCAGGAAATTAATGCTTCCAGGAAGAAGGCAGAATTTTGGAATTTTTAGCTCGGAATGGGAGTAGTTGACGGTTCTACTAAATCATAGAATGTGATTCATAGATAAGAGCCCATCCCGAGAAGTGGAGATTCTGCAACACTGGCCTAAATGCTTTAACTACGAGCAAATGCTAGGAGACGTTCGAAGAGTTCTTACAAATTTACCAAGAAAAGCTACCGCCTTACCTATCTAATGCCTGGGCTGCAAATTTTCTTTTACCAGGAGTTTGTTTTCCTTCTAAATTCGTTCCTTCATTCAATCCAAGTTGAGCCAACAACGCCTAAAATAAGAGGATCCATAATTTCTACGATGAACAATGCTAATATAAGGTAGAAAATTGTAGAGCGGAAACACTGCAAAACGTACTAGAAGGACGACGAGGTTACTATCATTTCGCGCCGCAATGCGGCGCTTCTTCAGAGCAAATGAAAACTAAGCATAAACATTACAATTCTACACTGTCTCGACAATTATGGTTAGTGTTGCAAGCTTCATAAAAGCTGATGTTTGGAAAAGATCCCTAGTATCACAAACATGCTTAAGTTGCAACTTTAACAAATTAACCACGCAAAATGAGGAAGAAATAAAGTGTCTTGCAAATAAACAAACTCTGGCCATACCTCTAGCCTTTTGTAGCATTCAGCAATAAATCTCTTGTGAATATTTACTGGATCCGTCTACAGAAACAAAATGCAAAAAAATGAGTTGAAATTCAACAGAATTGAAAAATGTGAGCTATGTGTTGGAACAGAAAAGTAAGAATTTAAATCTTTTAATATATACACACCGAGTAATATGCCAGTCATGATCAATGTAGAAAAATTGAATTGGACCAAAATTGTTTGTAAGGATGATGGGATCAAAAAGGATAAAATTTGCTTAGGTGTTTAAAGGTTACTATAAGCAGTGCGACCTAGTTAAAGCTCTAAACTAATTTAATGGATTTTAAAAACATCATATTGTCAATAGCTCAGAAATCAGTAACTACAAGCGCTCCTCACTCCATTAATTCCCAATTGTATATTTTATATAACAATTTTTATCATATGCTCGTTAAGTTTACCTTTTTCAGTCGTGGCGATAGCAAAGTGTAGCTCAACTGAATCAAATATTGAGTTGCTTCTTCTGCAATATCCTCGTACGGGGATTCCAAAACAATTTGCCACAAATAGCTCAGACCAGTCAAATCTTGCTTCTCGACCAGCACGGCCGATCCGGTCTTCTTGATTTTATGTTCATAGTCATTCACGCTTTCGAAGTACACTTTGAAACATCTAAAACCTTTGAAAAACAAAAGTGCTGTTTTTAAATATCTTCTAACTACTGAATCATTAATGGTTTGCCTTATCCTACAACAAATATGAAATCACGTAGGGCTTTTCGTTGCACTAGATTTGCAAGTGATGAACTATTTTTAAAAGTAGAAAAGTCCAGATAGCAACGGCTGCTGATCACACTTTCATAAATGTTGCCCCTTTCCTTTGGACTCCCTTATGCAGTTAGAGCGTGTGACACTGTATAGACTTTTAAATCTTGTCTGAAGATTCATTTATTCAAAGAGTATTTTATCGAATAAATTGTTTAACTTAGATTTAAATTAAAAGGAACCTTGTAAACTTTTTGTATCTTTTATCATACTTTAATTAGCCTCAGTGTTTTTAATTGTAATGTGCCTATGAGCCTATGAGCCTATGAGCCCTGAGGATATAAGGCGCAATATAAATACGTTTATCATTATTATTATTTATTATTAAATAGAAATCCATTGACCTCATCTACATCTCTATATTAATCACTAAGAGCATCACACTGATGGAGATCAACACATCACACATGCGCAAACATGATAAATCGTCTAGGTTGCAGGGAAACCACAATTTAGGTTATAAAGGAGATGAAAAGATCTGCAATAGCAGAAAGGCTGTCTACTTTTGCAGGATGAAAATTAAGGAAGTATGGCTAGGCTATGGGAATGGTACTTTTCAAAGAATGAACAAACCAAGTGTCTTGCGGGCATAGGAGAAACTCAGCCATAGCGAGTAAAACACAAGTGAAATACTAAAGCAATATTCCCACGACCTCAGAACTCATCTGTTGCAATAAAGTCAATCCCATTGCTCTTGTTACCCCATCAAATCGCTCGAACTTCGTTTGCTGGTACCGATCTATGCATTACTGCTGTACGCTCAGTTGTTTTACGGCCAATCAAGGTGCACTGATATTGTTTGGCGAATCCCAGTTGCATAAATTACTTCGTCTTATCTATACAACTAATCGACACGAACCTTTCTGAGATATTCTAGGCACATCAACTTTCAGCATTCTTGAAGTGAACAGGTTCAGCTGAGTTTCATGTTCCAAGTCAGTGATGCCATCCGTGAACCACTGGAAACATGTCTACGAGGAAGCAAACGGTGTTTCGCGTAATCACAAAGAAACCAATTGCAAACAAAACAATGTTTACAACAAAAACACCCATATAGCAGAAGGTTCAAGTAAATTAGAGAATTCAAAAAGAAACTTTCACACTCAGAGATTTGGCGATAGCTAAATACCAGCAAAAAGAATTCGAGTCTGAAATTATAGATTATTTTTAGACAAAATAGTCCTACAAGACTGAAATTATATAAACAACTAAGAAATGGCTTAAAATGTCAATTTTAGAGCCTCCGAAATGTGGCCTCTTTTTTGCTTGTGTTAACTGTATGGAACTGTGAGTTATAAATGACGCCATATCGATGGGCCAGGTAATTATGAGTAACAAACCATTATGGGACAGGTTTTTGCGAAGCTCCGGTCAGACTAACTGAACATTTCACTGAGCAACGCTTAACATGCTTGCTCAGTAAAATTTTCAGTTCGTTTCACCACTTGTCAAGTCTTGCTCAGCCTTGCTCAGTCGTGTTTGACGGCGATCAAAAATATTGAGAAAGTCATTAAACATTTCTTTGTTTGAGGTGTTTTTGAGGGTTGCTCAGTTCGTTTGACCACCCTACTGAACCTTGCTCAACTCCCGCATGCCAAATCTGAATGCTTGTGAGGAATTGCGCAGGGGCCCACGAGGATTATTAATGTGATTATTAAAGTTGAAATGAAATGTTGGACGCAATGTTCAGTTCGTTTGACCACCTTGTACTGGGCAGCACTGAGCATGGCTGAACAACTTCGCAAATGTTGAGCGTTGTTCAGTGAAATGTCTTCCTCGGGGCTTTATTGTCCCGCCCGAACAGGAACTGGATGGCATATTCAGAGTCCAGAAAAAGTCACGGCTCCACGGCTGTGAGCCGAGGAAGGTTTTGCTTGTCAATTTCATTTTTGAGGAAGGTTTACTATTTCTATAACAAATTTAGCTTGTGAAAAATGTCATTTCATCTACGTTTTAGTCAATATTGAAAAGCTGAGGAAAATGTTTGGTTACACATGTGATTAAACTATGTACTATGGTTTCTACATTTACGGCTACAAACAATAGAAAGAGTTAAAAGGTTGAACTATTAGAATTGGCAGCCGAAGGAAGGTTTAGACTTTTTCTGGACTCTGGGCATATCTCTCGAAAAATATCTTGATATACATACCTCGAAGTCACCGTCGCAATTGTTTTCGTCCAGCATAAGACAATCCCAGATATCTTTGACTCTTGTGAACGACAAATACAATGCGCCATCTTGGAGCACGAAGGCAATAAACTTCAAATGCGTCATCACTGTTTCTCCATACGTATACTGATTGGCTATTATTGTACTTCCATCTAGAGGTTGTTGCCCAGACCACTCTACCGCCGCCTGGTGTGATCGCATCAAACTATTTGTCACCATTTTGAACAAGTCTTTCTGTTTCTGCAAATCTTGCAGCATGGACTGTAAAAATACGAATCAATTGCAATTTAGATGATGTTTTGATAATACTAAATAGATAAACTTGTCAAATAAATAAGGTCGAAATGTTAGTATGTTAGTATGTTAGTATGTTAGTATGCTAGTATGTTAGTATGTTAGTATGTTAGTATGTCAGTATGTTAGTATGTTGGTATGTTAGTATGTTAGTATGTTAGTATGTTAGTTTGTTAGTATGTTAGTATGTTAGTATGTTAGTATGTTAGTATGTTGGTATGTTAGTATGTTAGTATGTTAGTTTGTTAGTATGTTAGTATGTTGGTATGTTAGTATGTTAGTATGTTAGCATGTTAGTATGTTAGTATGTTAGTATGTTAGTATGTCAGTATGTTAGTATGTTAGTTCCCTGAATACTCTAATGAGCCCTTATTCTCGTCAAAGCTTACACCTTATCTTAAAAGAAATTGTTTTTGACTTTGATTGCTATCTTTGCAAGCATCGATAAAAAACAAAATTTAACAGCATATGATCATACTGAATATTGTTCCAATTAAAAATAAATTTCTGCTTAATAGTGTTGCGATATGTGAATACATGTGTTTTGATCTGAGACATAAATAGCAATAAAATATATTTAGATCATCAATGTTGCAAACAAGGAAACAGTACAAATTTTAAGTAATGTCAGTAATGTATCAAGTAATGATCTTAAATCTAAATGCGCTAGGCGCAGATGACAACTGGATGATCACAGATGGACCACTGAATAGCTTAGCTGAATAGCTTAGCTGAAAAGCTTAGCTGAATAACTTAGCTGAATAAGTAAATGACCACTTCAATAGCTAAGGGCCAACCTCAGCAGTGTCACCTTAGTCCTCCCTCTTAATGCTACCACATCATGTAATTCATTTTTGTCTAAGCATGTAATTTCAGAGAGCTTGCAATTTCACTTCTAAGTCTTTTTATACCAGGTTTGGACAGATCCACAAATTTAATCTTACTACTGATGAAGGGTTAAGCCTTACGTAACCAGTACGTTTAGACATCTTCAAATCTTGGCTATTCATTGTTATTTTTAGATTAATTTGGAATTTATATATATATATACGCTAGTATTGCCATCTCGACCATCTCGACTATCCACTAATTTAGCTTGATTTTTTTGGTCGCTTCTGTTAGATCCCGTAAGCTCCTGCAATTAGCTTCTTAAGATGATTATCAGTGAAGCACCTCTCTTTTTCTCAGTGCACAACAAGGTATAAAAACCAATCTTATATTTTGTGCAACCAAGGTTCAATGCAAATGTTGCTCATTTTCAATTAAATATTCATAACAAGCAGCAGACAAGGCAGAGAAGAAATTCTCATACATACCTTGTGGCTTTTAGAATAAGGTTGTTTCATTAATGCTTCAAGATTTTTCAACAAGTGCCTTATGGCAGGAACGACCCAGCCGCCATCTCTGATATCTATGATACATTTTCCAATGTACGTGTGTTTGATTCCATCTTTCAGGGCTTGGGATTCAGTCAGTATGTCGAGGTGGGATTGCACTGCCTGGTTTATCAGGTATGTTGGAAGGGAATCAACGTGAGCCAAATCCCAGACCACCGCTAGCAGCTGTTGAAAGATGAAACAGTAAAATTTGTTATTTTAGTGAAATACTTCCACAGCTGGAACAACAGAGAAACATCGTATCTTTGAAGAAATGAAACAAAAGATTAGTCAAATGTTTTGAAATATTCTCAAATCTTACGTCACATCCTTAACACTGACTAAAAGTTTGATAGCATGGCTAATACAACTTATATTAATGCTTGCCAAAACGAATTCCACCTAGCACTTAGATAGATTCAATCAACCAATTATAATTTAAAGGTAAAAATAAAATAACTTTATCTCATTGCTTCTTTTCTTCTCAAAGCGCCTCAAACTGCATAGGTTGTACAGTAAAAACCCGCATAAGAGAACAACATTTTCAAGAACCTTTAGGCTAAAATTTCCTAAGATTTTTTGTGAAACATTTACAGAGTTCATTAAAAACTATGTATTTCATGATATAAGACATTGCTGGAGTTCAAAAGGAAGTAATTTATGGACCTTGGGAGTAGACTAAGCACTTTTAGCTGAATTAGTGTGCAATTTGAGACTCCAGGATGTCTGAACTGAAAAGGAACTGAAAAGAATCGATACAAGTTGGCATAGCTACCTGGATGACCGTTTTTGCGTCAACGATTTCTCTACCAATTCGACCAATCAAAAGCAGCAATTTTTCTCTGGCTTTCTCGTCCTCTGAATTCCAACTCTAATGAAATTCAAAATGAAGAAATCACAGTTAATATTTTGTAGATATTTATATAACAAAGTATGAATTGAAATGAAAACTGTAGATCTGTATTATTGTTTTAAGAGTTAGGACACTCATATGTAATATTAATCCCTATCTTTTAACATTTGTTTCAGTTCCCCAGGATTGTTTGAAAAGATTCTTGCAATGCGAATGGTATAAAACGAGGAATATAGTAGCACGTCAACCGTTGCATCCCCAGCATGAACCATACTATCCAAAGACAGCAACCATAGAATTGCAAATTTCCAGGGGGTTTAAATATCAGAATTCACAATCCATTAAATGTTTATGCTTAAAACCTGTCTTTAAAAAATCTTTTTTCTCCTAGTGTTGCAGAAAGAAGACTTACATGGGCTGTGAGAGTTAAATTCCTTTAAAGATATTGCTTAAAACCAGTCTTTCAAAAATATATGTTCTCCTAGTAAGACCCCGTGCATAAAGGAGACTTTCATGGGCTGTAAGTGTTAAATGCAACTTGCAGCGGGGGTTCAGAGGTTGAAGACAAAATAAATTGCAACTTTCACTAACCTCTTCCAACAAGTTGATCAAGTGATCCAGTTGATCTGACGTGAAGCTTTGTGCTGCAGTCGCAATTATGGTGTGTATGTTATCTATTACAGTGTTGTGTTTCCCAGACTGAAAAAATCGTTTGTAATATAGGTGAATTCATTTCATACGTGGTTCAGTCGATAGTTGGAAAGCAATTAAACATTGCTGAATTACAGATCTGCATGTAATTAGCGATAATATTGAAGGTGAGTCAAGTAACATTGCTATTGCAATCAACCATGCCTTTATAGATGGGAGACGCGGGAAACTGTGAGATGAAAGCATCGATTGCAAGGACTTACGTATCCTCGGCCTTAAACCGTCAATCTCTTGTAACCCTGGCACTAGTGGTAACTGGACATTTTTGGACTAGCCACTTATACGAAAAAACAAGCACACACTGAATTCCTAAATACGGGAAAGCTAATAATATCGTCGTTTATTTCAAGAAATGATGCAGTTAAATACATATAGGCTGTTCATTTTAATGGCTTATTCAGTTTAATTCTGAATTGTCATTTCAACACATTTCATTAGACTTTAACCTGACCTGACTGGTCAAATGCACAGTCCTTGACTGATGCTCCTCCTGGAGGTTCAGTGACAAACAACACGGAATTGCATCCTTTCAGGGGGTTAGATATGGGTTCGAGTTAGATATGAAGTACCAATTGCAAGGGGATGATAGGGATAACCAGTAGAAAGAATTATATTGGCCATATTTCATTATTATTTGTAGCTCAAATGTAAAAAACACTGTAAACAACGGAAAGGCGAATAGATCTATAAACAATTATATCAAACAGAATTCCATTTGCTAAACAAAATTTGAATTTACACACCTGCATGCTCCAAATGGTAGTTAGCTCGTCATTTGACAACCTGGACCCAACAAACTCGACGACCTTCTTTAATTTCTCACAATACTGGTGCTGATGTAGGCTACCTGAAAAAAAGCATCGATATGACAAACATATATTTTGTTGCTGTTGATTCTGATTGGCAGTATACTATTGAACAGGTGATTAAGATTCATTGGACACACGTGGAGAAAAAAGGACGAACTGGCTCATCCGTTTCTGCTTTGGGAGCCAAGGCAAGGGAAAAGAAAACAGGGTAGACTGGCCTTAACATTCGTTGACCAACTTAGAAAAGACTCTGGTTTGTTCGAGGATGAACTGAAGGTGCTTATGGTTGATAGGAAGGAATGAGAAGAACTAGTCAATAATGTTTGAGCAAGCTCAAAGAAAAGTTAAGTAGGTAAGGCAGTATACACTTGTTTTTAAGGTATGTACGGTATGGGTTTATGGCCATGGCTATGGTATATTTAAGCGGGGCAACTCAGTCTTTCCTCTTTGTGTGACCTTGATGTAGAGTAGCTAGCAATTTATCCTCCTTGCTCATTTACATCAGGACTGCAGCTTGAAAACCCCAAACCCTCACATTTTATAACCCTTCAGCTATTTCTTGTGGAGTTACTCTGTCAATGCAGTAATCAAGCACAGAGCTCAACTGAAAATCGCATATAAAGCTGCACCATGCAATCTTCAAATAACTAAAGTATCTCTCAGTAACTCATTCTATTGGACAATTTGATTAATTCTAGATCTGGCAGGACAACTATATTAATAATATACATATGTATGCAGGGTAAACTCTTATCAGTACGGGAAAGTGCTGTTACCAATAGGGGCCATGCGCGATATCCGAGACTAGGCTTAGGGTAAGGGTTTTCCTAAGATCTGAGACTCCGGGCGTAGGATAATCTACTGTTCATAGGATTTGGTTTGGAAAGGAAAAAGACAGAGATACCAAAGAAGTATAACACGAAATATAAACAAACATGTTTTAAGCAAAATCTTACTTTGGAAAGCAATCGATAGGACTTTGTTTTCAAGCAGCCAATTGATTATTATGTCTTGAGCAATACCAGTTTTGCAGATACTTGTCTTCTCTGATTCTTTGATTAGTTTGCAAATCTACAGCGGAAAAGAGACTTTGTAATTCTGATAAAGCAAGCACATAGGCTCAACGACGTTGCTGTAATTGCTAGATTATTCAAACGATTCTATCCTTAATTGAAAATCCCAACAAACGAGGATAACTCACTTCCTTCAAGGCATTCATTCTTGCATTGAAATGTGCACTTTTCAGCATGTTCAACAATGTTGCCAAATGCAGTTCGTCCAGATATGATAATTTGTCTTTCCAAAGCATTTGGCATAAGAGCTTTAACGTGCGAAGCAGATCAAATACCTTTCCGATTTCCTGTAAGATGGATTTTATCATTTATATATTCATTTATATAAGAGCTAGAAGTTTATATTGACTGTTGATGTGATTGTGACTCAAGGTATGGGTTTATGCGCTAGTAGTAGTAGTAGCACTAGTAGCAGCAGTAGTAGCGCTAGTAGCAGTAGAAGTAATAGCTCTAGTAGCAGTAGTAGTAGTAGTAGAAAAAGTAGTAGTAGTAGTAGTAGTAGTAATGATAATAATAGTAGTAGTAGTAGTAGTAGTAGTAGTAGTAGTACTAGTAGTAGTAGTAGCAGCAGTAGTTGTAGTAATTGAAGTTGTAGTTGAAGTTGTAGTAGTAGTAGTAGCAGTAGCAGCAGCAGTAGAAGTGATAATTGTAATCGTTATAGAAGAACGTCCTACCTTCTCTTTGATGTCAGATTCTTTAAGCTCTTTTACATAAACAACTGCTTTATCTGCTACACTGCCAAGCTTGTACTGTTTAAAAGAAAATATTTCTGCTCAACCAACTGAGTCAATCAACAAACCAAATAAAATACAACCAAACAAAAACATTTGCCTATACATCTATCTGATACAAGGACTATCCCATTGATTTATCCTAAGCGTTACATGAAAATATCCAGCTTAAAGTTCCTAAGAATTTAGAGTGTCTTACTCCAGCAACCTCTGGATTGAGGTAGATTGCACAAACCCCAAATGGCTGCAAAAGAGCTGCAAGCATCTACAAAAAAACAAACAATTTAACAGCAATAATTCTTTTTGATCATACTGAATTTTGCTCCAATAAAAAATAAATGTGTGTTTATTATTGTTGCAATATGTGAATGCTTCTGTTTTGATCCAAGACAAGAAAAACAATAAAATACATTCACTACACATTTTAAGTAATGTCAGTGATTTGAAATGTTGATCAACTGTAGAATTTTTTCAATTACATGACAAGTTGAGATGAGGCAGTTTATAATAACTTACTGGAGCATTTAGATTTTCTGCCTTTTCAATGCGGTCACAAATAGCATCAAATCCATTTTTGTGAGCAAACTGAAAACAGAGCACCAAAATACAACATCAGTAATTTTATACTTGGTATCAAACTGCCCGGTACACTGCATAAGTGAGCTTAAATAAACCAGCAAATAAGTGATAAAAATTGCAGAATCTTTAAAACTAGCTTTTAACCACAGAAGTTATAAATGTGTTTTCAAAAAAAATTGTGTACTTTGCAACCAAAAACTTAGTTATTTAGTCATATCATCTTGTCTTTGTTATGTTCTTTGCACGAAACCAAACTGATGAGGGTGTCAGGAAAGACACTATAAAACATTTTTCATCTTCTGATTCTAATTCTAAACTAATTCATAATCATATACATACCCTGTTTATCAGATTTATAAGCCAGCCATATGGCTCCTATGAAATAATAAAATCAAGTCAGACAATGATGCTCAAAATACTTCCACTTAGCGGCAGATTTAAATTTTGGAGCAACCTTTTTGCCTCAATTCCTTTTCAAGTACTTCTATAATATTTCTAAGTCTTCGGAATTTAAGCCCAAATTATTAATACTTTTGTTTCATTGCATGCTAAATAAAATGTCACAATAAGCACTGTTGTACTTAAAAAGTTTACTGCATGGTTAAGAGTCATAGTATTAATTTTCTAGCAATTTTCTAGCCTAGAGATAACTGAAAACCAATAAGTCAATATCCCTACCCTTGCAATACTGAATGGAAGGCTAATAGCAGGGCACTTCTGAAATCCGAATATATCTTCATAATATGCCCTGTCCCATCTCTTTGTTCGGTTCTTGAAGTGATATTCACATTCTGGATCAAAAGCCTTTGGAAAAGGAAGAAGAAACTTATAGCAATTATAAAATCTTTAACAATCAACAAACACATTTCTTGAAACTTTGCACATTATAAGCAGCAAGATCGGACAAGACGAATGGTAAAAATCTTGGAAATATTGAGATAGCCTGTTACTAAAATAGCATTTGTCAAACTGAATTTCAAACTAATAGTTGTTGTTTATGCTCTTGTTATCGTTTATTGTTTTTGTCTTTTTAACTATTTTTCTTTTTAATTAAAAGAAAAATATGGCATAGCTAGCACATAGCAATATTCAAAAATGTAATGCTAACATCAAAGAATTTGACATTAAAATATAAGAAAAGAAGAAGTTACAAACCTGAGTAAGCACAGAAAGTAACTTCATTGGAATAGGGTCTGAATGCAACCTTATAGCTGCTAAGTCAATGAAGAGTTTTATCATATTGTAAACTCCCTCTAGGGTCTCATAGTTCCATCTTCTAACTGCATCAGATGCTAGCAACTAACAAAAGATGTTGGTTTTCATGATTAGTCAACTTCAACATAGGCAAACGTTGTATTTTATATACCAATGTTTGTCTACTATTTTTAATAGCCAATGTGTGCAATATTTATGACTATGTGATTAAACCCATGCAGCTTGATTTGCTGCTGTCTACATGTAAATAAAGAAACAGCTAGGTTGATTATAAAATTTGCCCCTGTTTTCAACTTCAATCAAAAATCAGAACAACATAAACAAATCAGTACGTATACGTGTCTTAGAGGAATCCTACAACCAAAGAAACCAGAAGAAAAACATTGTAATCAAAATAAAAAGTCAAGATAAGTTAGAAATACTAAATTTAATGTTTCATCACCAAGTAAGACATATTCACTCTAAAAAAAAATCATTTTCCATCAGAAAAGAGAGACCTAGGTTAAATGTTTGAAGGGAGTCATTATTATGAAACAATGTTGCATACCTTTTGAAAACATTCTGGCAAAGCTCTTTCCATAAATCTTTTACAGTTCACATCATTCTCTGCTTTGCCTGAACATAAAGAGCAAATTAAAGTGCTAGAAACAAAAGGCATAATCAGTGTTAATCCTCTCTAGGATTAGTTTGCCTCAACAAAGTACTCCTTGCAACATTCTAACAGTATAGGCTTTGCTGGTAGAAGCAAACATACCAACGCATTTAATGGGAATAATCTTATCCAGGCTTCTGTTTTCCTTTCTCTCAAGATCAAACTCCACCTTATGTTTTCTGATTCAAACATCTGGCAATGCTAAACACATTTTTGACAGTAGCTCTTCAGCAATAGCTCAGATTTGGCTTGTAAATACAAAGTTCTTCAGCTTAGCAAAATTTAGGTACTAAAACTACCCATACAAAGAGGTTGTGTTGTTTTTTTTAACTCATTTTGAACTTGCTCTCAAGGCTATTTTCCCTGCAATTACCTCTTTGCCTCTTATGCAAATATATAAAATATCTTGCAATACTTGGCAAGAACAGAAAAACTAACAATTACCTGCATGTGACAGTTTTATAGCTCCAAACAAGCATTTTCCAAGAGACTCATGTTTTCTATAAGGAATGGACCAGTTTTCTGGGAAAATTCTGCTTTCAAGTTCATAGAGATGTGTTGTTGGGAATTCATCTGGGATTGATTCCAAAGGCACATCAATAGCTTCACTTTCACACTCTTCATCTGCTGTTGAGTTGACAGTCTCCTCGTACGATGGTGGAGGCTGTTTTATATTGACCGGATCGGTGTGGATCTCTAAAGGTGGCAGGTTTTGGATATCTGCTTCTCTATATTGAGTATCCCTCATTTCAATGTCTCCACTTTGATCGTCAAAGCCTTCTCTTGTTTCTTCACCTGTGAGAATTGACACAGCTTCACTGAGATCATTCTTGGCTAGTCTTAGGGCTCTTCTGACTTTGCCAATGTCATCGAATCCCATGCTGAGCAAAGATGTGATGTTCTCATCACTGGGTTCCATATCCGTTAATTATTGATGGCAAATATATCAATCACAACCGTTCATTTTTAATCACTGAGCCTGGAACAGAGGGGAATACAATATGAAACCCTGATTTAGGAGAAACAGACAGTTTTCAAGAAGTATTTTGAGGGTTGCTGCAATAAACTGTTTGCAATAAACCAAAAAAATAGCAGTTTTTGTGTGATAAACTACAAATACTGCTATGCTTGGTAATATTTAGCCTTGATATAAAAGATTCCATCATAATCATATTGAAATCAAAGTAAAAGGCCAATCACTCTACCCATCCATTGAAATATACCGGCAGATCAGATTTAGTAAAACAAGCAATGCAAACCATGAAACAATTACAAATTTATTACAGCATTCTGGAATAACTAGATATAGAAAATAGCAAATTTCTAGATTAAATAATGAACGTTCAATTTCAGTGTTATTATCATAGCAATTTATTCGAAGTTTACTATCCCGTGCTAAATTAGGCCTGTTAGGCCACGTCTTACCTACGCCCAGC
>JAACYV020284072.1:3296-14840 GCA_009936425.2 Chrysaora fuscescens
TGGGAGCCTTGGCCCTTGGGACCCCTGGATCCCTGGGAGCCTTGAGCTTTGGTGCATTGAGCCCTTGAGCCCAGGAGCAATGAGCCCTTAAAACAGAATACAGCTATCTGTTCCTATATATATTTATATATATCTGTATTTCGCGTTCTCCTCTGAAGAATAAACCCCGTCAAAAAGATAAACAGGCAAAAGGAGGGAAATATAGAGTGGTGACTCCTCCAGTGACTCCGGAGAAAGAGGCAAGGAAAGGTAAATGAGTTTTTCTTTCCTCCGCAGAAGGACTTACTCATTTTTACAGGGTATGCCATAGTATATCATAGTGTAGACGAAATTATAGGTATTACTTTGGGATATTTGGAACACATTAGACGACTAATTTGAATTGATTTCAGGATGTTTGAATATCTTATTCTTGTTCCAGACATAAGACATAAGACACCACACAAAGGGACCATCAAGGAATTAAGTCATGTGACTTACGCATGACTGACCGCAGCGCAGCAATGCGAAAGAAAAGTGAAATCTGACTCCACTCCAGCGGTGACAATTTCAGAAGTTGCAGACTAGCTCGGATAAAAGTGTTTAAGTGCCGCGATAAAACGATCGACCAACCGTCCATAAACTTCACTTGCATCCACGGAAGCACCCAGGAAAAAAACGCGGTACCTGGCATTCAGCACTTAGATTCCCTGTGGTAACAACTTCTAAGAAGATAGGCAATGGAGGCAAGGCCCATAAAGATCAACAACGCTTGACAAACGGAAAAGGTCAGTAACATATAGGCTTGAATTCTACCAGGGGAAGAATCTCTTATTGACAATTTAAGTGAAAGAAATTACAAGGTAGACATTTGATTGAGCAGAATGGCCATTTTCCGAGAGTGGGAAAGAGACAACAATTTCCCGGAAGAAGATAATGATCCAATAGAAGGGCCTACGATTGAGGAAGAAGAAGCACGCCTCCAGGAACTTGAGAGAAGTCTCACAGAAGTGGACGAAATTGAAGACTTTGAAAAACATGATAACACTGATTTAGTTTACAGACAATACGATCCTTTGATCTTGTCGAGCCTTGACCATTACCAGAGGTTTGACCGACTTGGACAGTCAAGTTGGAAAACTGGGAGGCCTTCCCAATTAAAGTCATGGATAAGTACATTGAATTGCGTTTTTCAAACAAATGTGATTGCTGGTTTATTGGTTGGGTTAATTTTGGCATTGGTTGTATACTTTGATGTGAATCTTGCAGACATATGCTATAGCTACAGCAAGCAAAGTGAGAATATGCCATCATATATTCAAAGAATAAAGACCGTTTCGGGTATGGTTTCTGGAATAACAGTCCAGTTTTGGAACCTAATTATCTGTCTACTTGTTTTCAACTGGTCAGTGATAAAAAATGTGAACATTTTGAGTTGGAACATCCTAGCAGCATCAGTGGAAGGAATTTACAGGCTTATGATTGGCATTTTTGAGATGTCTACAAAAGATTGGAGCATGTATCCATCATATGGGATATTCATTATCATGAACTTTTTCAATTCAATCAAAATTGCTAATTATTTCAGAGGCCAGAGGCGACAAGTCTCCAAGCTGGTTGTGAAATTATCAGCTCAGTTTTTCATCGGAATCCCAGTAGCATTTGTCTTCATTGAATGGATCAACCCACTCTATAAAATTCTAGCGGCCTCAAAACAAGCTGCCATGGCAAGTTTTGTGCCACTCATAGTTTTTATACCAAAGATGGCAGTGAGAAAAATGGTTCTTAGTATTTCATTTATCAATCACCCTGGCACCTCAGTCTACCTGCTTATTGCCATGTACACAAGCATTTCACTTCTCTACAGAATGCTACAAGTCCAGATAGGACCTTTGGGTCTGTATCTGACTGTTTCTGTTGTTTTTGGCATCCAGGGTATGATTGAAAGAATAAGCTTGCCATACATTGATTACATGAACCATAAGTTATTCATTGGAAATCAAACTAGGACTGAGTTCATGACACCAAGACGCAAACGCTTAATGGCAGATCTCTACTTGCTGTGCATGATCACCGAGCCTGTTGCCATTATAGTCAGCTGTACTTCTATGGCATCTCTGCAATACTTATATGGTCACCAAAATGGTACTTTATATAACACATTGAGCCTCGCTAAAATTGCCTCAGTAAGAATTGCATCTGCAATCTCAATAGAGTTTTTCTTCAATGTTGTGTCTACAAAGATTGAAACATACCATTTCAACATGCCTGTCATCAGAGTATGGATGAGAAAAAGGTTGTGGCTAGTCTTTACCATGTTGCTCAATGCTATCCTTACAATATTGTGCTTTTCCAAAGTCTTCTATAGTGGCTTGAGTACCAACGACATGTTTGATGGTACATTGGCTTGTTCGGGGCCCTTTCAAAGGCCATCTTTCAGAAAATATAATGCTACATAGATAAATCACTGTTAGCAACAACAATTGTGTACCATAGAACAGCAAAAAAAATTTTTTATTGAGCATTGAGACTATTAGCAAATTTTGCTTATCAGAACGATTGATTTTATTTTACCACCTGATCTGGAGAGATAAATCTTAGAACATGTCTATCTTGTGACAATCGCATACATGTAGGAATAATGTTTGTGTTATTATTTCAATTCAATTACCCAACACCCAAATTGTTCATAATTGGAGTACATTTAGGTATTACTCCCGAGCAAGCTCGACCAGGTAGGTAGGTAGGTAGATTTAAGTATAAATATGGTTAGAAATATGGTTAGAAATATTGACAGTTTGTACTCAGAAACCTTTATTGACAATATTGCAACCAAATAAATCAACATTTTGATTCGAATTTTCTAAGCTTTCAGTTGATTTATCATCATCTCATATTTGCCCTACAACCTTAGAGAATTTAAAGAATTTAAAGCTATGTTTACAGCGATTAACCTTTTCAGATTCAGAAACAGCATGAATGGCAATTGTGTTTATGCAGGACCCCTTGGAAACAATGATTCTCCACCATACTTACCACTTGTCAAAAGGGGCCCTATGCGCATTTAATTCTGTTTGAATTGTTGGAATAAATCAATAATGGAGTGATGCTTGCATTCTGTCATGTATGGCAAAGCCATGGCCAGTCAAGAAATTATAGTGAGACAATAAAAACCTAATTTGCAGTCGATTAAATGTAGAAAAACAACTGTACTGACCTTGTTATTAAATTGTGAGTGCTCGAGTGATGTTGTCATGACAAAACAACGAACAGGGACACTTTGTTCAGATGCTAAATCGATATATCTACAACAAAAACATAGCTGAATTGTGAGGAATTCATTGAGACGTTACTCAGCTTACAGTTCCTACTGTAAAGTTTGAAATTGGCATGTTCATATTGTTTTTTCAAGCATAAATCCACATTGCTGTAGCTTGGTTTCCCAGCTTTTCAAACTTGTGCATGGCCACTATATTCTGGGACCCCTTAAAGACCATCTCCCACTTTCTTTCTTGGATCTGCGACAAGGCTTTGTTTAAGCCACCCCTAAAGACCAAAAATTCACTCAAGACTGGGTTTTTCTCTAACAAATGTGATATGTGTCATGCAATCTTTGAAGTTGCTTTATGTTAGTTTGAACACTATGGTTTGAAATACTGTAGCTATATCATTAGTTGATACTAACTTTAAATAGATTTTACAATACAAAATACTCCTTGAGAATTTTTCAAGCATAACGGCAGTATTTTCGAACAGTTTTTTCAACAGTGAATATATATATGATTATAACTAAAGCACTGTAAATCAACAAAGGTCTGTCCACGTACCTTTTGCGTGTTTTCTTGTCTGGGTTTGTATTATCGACTACGATACTTTTTCCTTTGCCTACAGCAGCCTGACATGACGCAACACATTTCTGCCATGTAGCAAGAGTATCCTGCGAAGATATCATCCATTATCAAAAAGCAGATATCCATGTTTAGTATTCCCCTATGGCTTAAGTAGGATCTGCGTTGGCTGTTCTCCTTGCAATTCTAAGCGCTTGATCATGCTCTGGGCTCTGGGGAATTCATGTGTTTGAAAACGCATGCATCTGGTTGGCATACATTTCCAAACGTGACATGCAATTTTAGTTTATTTTAGTTTATTTTAGTTATATTAAATGTTCCTCTAGGGTTTGATCACATCCTCAGTTGCATGGAAAACATACCAACTCTGCATGAATTCTTTCTTAATATATCGCAGCTTACATACTGCAACCAAGTTAGGGTCCTGCCTCATCCTTTTTTTTCACTGTGACTACTAAGTACTAATTTTCTTAGTACCACCTACTATTTTTTTGGCATTTATATAGCATGTAGTTAATACGGACTTACTTTTAAAACGGACTTACTTGTCTTTCTTTTTAACAATTCATTCTGGATATCATAACAGTCATATCGGGAAAATCACTAACAGGAAATTGTGCTCACTTACACGATTAACATGTTCATAGCCGTGTAAAACGAAATTGTTTTTCGCGAAGGTAGTCTTTCCACCTATGTAAAAAAAATTAAGAATATTACGTATTACAAAAACAAGATTAGATGTAAGTGTAACGTCAATAGCCATCAAGATCGAATAAAAAACAATTCTTGGTTTGTTTTCACTGCAGTTCTAAGCATGTGATCATGCTATGAGGACTTTATACTTGTGAGAAGAAATCAAGCACCTTGAAGGCATGCAAAATGCTTCTCTAGGGATTTAAAACAGGTCCTTAACTCCAGCGAAAAGCAACCCGAAAATAGTTTTAGAATGAGAGTTTTCTAGCCAAGTAGTAAGCACATTGTCGATTTTATTGTTTTTTCACGTTCCACGCAATATTACTTTTGCCAGTCGAATAAGGAAATCTCTTTTACCTCCCTTGAGACAAAACTCTTGCAGGTTCATTGTCTATCTGGGCAGTGATTTTTCATTCGGATGAGCAAAAGGCATCAGACACGTTTTTGGTCTGTGAGAAAACGTCCAAGTTGCTCCCCCTTAAGCCCATTTAATTGATATACTAACACCATGTCGCTACCTGTGCTCAGTGGCATCTTTAGTCAATGTTACTTCGCTCGCTAAAGCATAAATAAACTTGTACTTACAAGCAGGAAAACCAACCATCAATATTATCTTCAAAGATAGAAAACATATGAGTCAATAATTAAAAAATCCAAATCAGATATTTGTTGGCTTTATAGTCTCCCAGCGTACGTGTTTTTGTTGCTGCTGCTTCAGATCAAAGAGATTTTTGCAAAGAAATATTCATGTCATCCACAAATGCCAGGCTTTTCTGGTAGTTATACAAAGTATGATTGCGGGGCATTATTAGGCATCCAACAGGAGGGATGTGAAGGGAGAAAACAGGAGAAAACTGTATCAAATATTTTTTTTGTCGTCTCTAGAAATGCTGTTAAACAGACTTTACCTTTCCTGTTACCTTCCTTAAATTTGTAGCAGGATGGGTTTTAATTCTATTGTTATTGAGTGTGAGGCAATAAGTTGATTAGAGAATGTAAGTTATTACCTCTTGAATACTTCTTGACAATTCAGCAGTTGAAGAACTAGAGTGCAACAATGGCGGCGAACGAGGTATTTCTTTCTGAAAGGGTTACAGATATAATAACATACATACATACATATGTGATGTGTTGCCCAAATTCTACATGCATTTCCCTGAGTTTCGCTGAATTGTTTCATTTGTCTCCTTGGTGAAATCCTTACAAAATATATCGTAAATAAATTCTTTGTACCTTAATAGGTATCTACACATATACATGCATACATAGTTTAGTACTTAAGAAAACATACATACATGCATTTATGGTTCATTTGTTTGAATAGGGAAAGCTGATGTGGACCTGCTGACCTTCTTCGAATTTCGGTTCTATCTCGACTTTATATTTAATGAGTTTCTAAACTTGATCCAAATAAATTTAATTGAACTGCTAGATGCTTAAAAAACCACTCATGATATTCCACAAATAAATACTCAATTACTGACTGTCTTGGATTTGTTTGGGATGTTAATCTCAGATAATTTTCTTCTAGCCTTAGGCAATCTCGTTGATCGATCGCATATCAGAACATCTTATTTCATTATATTCTAAAACACATTAAACCCGCATATAAGAACCTCCATTGTTCAAGCTTAGACCAGCAATAGTTCTAAATTCTGAAGCCTACAATTTCATATTACTGCTGCTAAATGTGTCCTAACTACTCACAAGGTAGAAATTGATTGCTTTTTAACTCTAGCAACCCCCCGTATATAATCTAGCAACTCTCAGTTTATAATTTTGAATGTTTTATAGAAATATTCCGTTAAAATGTTAGACCAAATTTTTTTTAATTGTTTAGTTTTTATTGCTCTTATCTTCAAAAATTCAGGTATCCATCTACGATATTAGCTTCCCCATATGGAATTTTTATAAATAACGAATGCAATTTCAAGTAATAGTAACACCTTTGTAGGTATATTTGTCAAAAAAGGTTCTGAACTTACAGGGTTAAATTGTGGCCATAAAAATGTTGCTTGATTCCAGTTAAGAAAGAACTCTTCTGGTGTCTGGAATTTTAATCCAAGATTTGCTGCGAACTTGGAAAATAAAACCATTTCTTTGAAAAATGCTTAGCTATCAATCTACTAACATTAAACAGAAAATATAAAGATATCTGAGTAGTTAGAATAAATTAGCTTTTTAAATTATATTTTTAAAAGTGCAAGTTTTAGGCAACGTGTTGGTCAAATCAACAGACAAATTAAAAAAAAACAGAGGAAAAATCCTGCAGTATAAAAATTATGTATTTTAATTGCCAGAATATGTTTTTCCAGCATATAAAGCAACAAAAAGATCAATTTAGGAACAATTTTACTAAATATTTTTTTAGAATCATTAAGTGAAAACTCAGTTCAGAAAACTCAAATCACTAGTTTAGTGAAAAAAGAAAAACAAATAATCTTATTATTACTATTGTTACTTACGCAGCGATCAGCAAAAGAAAAGTCCTTCTTTCTCCCTTTACTCCATCCCACAGGGCGTCCAGCAGCGTCTAAACGGGACAACAAAGTATCAGACAAATTGCAGAGTACTGGCCTAGAACGTTTTTTCCACTGGACAACATTCACATCACTGAGGCACTTCATTTATAATATTTTTGCATTTACAACTAAAACCTGGTATTTTTTAAATGCGATAAACATAGCACAAAATGTAATATCAAATTGCAGTAAATAAAAAATCAGCAAAAACAGGTAGAAATATGACGGCAGCAGGAAATTTGTATCATCATGAAATCAGCAAGAAATTAGCATTTTCGGCATGAAGTTGGCATGAAATGAACATGAGCACGCAATTAGCATGAAATTAACATCAAAATATATATGTATGAAATTAACACCGTCCAAAAATGTCCATGAAACTAGAATTAATATGAAATTAGCATTGCGATGAAATATCCATGAAATTAGAATTTATATGCAATTAGCATTGATATGAAATTAGAATTGATATGAAATTTCCATAAAATTAGCATTAAAACAAAATCGCGATGACATTAGTAACTTTTTCTCACCTCCAACATAAAATGAATTTTTCATGTTGATATTCACTCCGCTGTTGAACTTGAAAAGAACAGATTTAAATATAATAAAATATTTTTTCTATATTGCTGTGAGTTTATTCAATCTGCTTATATTTACAAATTGCGATGTTTACGAGACGTCATACGTCAGCACATAGATGCGCAGGAAATTTCAAGTAGACTTACATCTTTGTTCAAAGCTGCCCACATTCCTGTGGCTGGTTTCCTATGATGATCTGATTTCGTTGCAACGAAACACTGAGAAAAAGAAGATGATTTATTGCTATAATATACTTATATATTTATAAATCGAAACGTCTTTTGCGTCAAATAACGTCTATCGTAATGTCGATAAAAGTCCCTCTGATGATCGCATAGCTACACTTGTTTTTGGTATATCTCTATTTTACACAACTATTTCGCTCTACATGTAGATGTACCAAACACTCTACCGATAGGATAGACTCATAAAACCAGATTTATATTGTAACCATATAGATATAGACATTACATCTGACAAAATTAGGAGCGACAGGGAATTCAGAGATGTAAAGCTGAACTTGAGCCCGCAAAGCTGTGCAAGAGCCTTGAATGTGTCAGGTCAAGAGTGCAAAGGTCGATAACTATGAAGAGCATATGTCAGAGGTGAATATCTTGGATTTACCTGTAACGGGATTTCAAGGCGGTCCTGTATTTTCTCAATTCTATCTTTAAAACCTTGAACAGATACTTTAAATTTTCCAAGTCCTTTCTGAAAGAAGACAGATCTATTTCAAAGTGCTTTGGTTTTGGAAAGACTTACTTAAATTAAATTGTTAAACCTCTAAACTTGAAGCGTCCAACAATTCAATTTAGTTATAAGACCTGAGACACGAGGCTCTGCTTTCTGTTTTGCTGCATCTCATTATGAGTGCATTTACCACATCGCATTATTGCGTTCAGAGGTCAGGGGCAGCCAGTGGGCCGGTATATGCTGTATTTTGAAACACACAAAATCATGTAGTATTTCCAGATTTACAGGCACAGCCCTGTTATGAGCATAATTAAAAAATTCAAATAAAAATAATAAAACTGCAGCTAGGGAATCGATTGAAGCATTTCTCTATATAGATTTCAAGTAACCGAATTCTACCTACCTGATTAGTGAAAATAATGACCTACGAAAAAGAATTGAGAAATTAAAATGGTTCATGTCTTTATGCTGTCAATTAGCGATGTAGAAGACTTCTCTGGTCTTTGAAATTTCTTCAAATAAATAAGAAGGCTCCTTTGAGAACAAAATAAGTGTTACAGACAGTTAAAATGAATCCATAGTTGGTTACTTGTATCAAACAGCTCACTAACTATTATGACTACCTATTTATCCCCTGGCTTTAAGACCACAGATAAGATCTTAACATTTGCTGCTTTATTTTAGGACTGTTCTTTATGTGGTACCCCAAAGGGTACGTTTTTACCTTATATCCTTCATCATAGAGTTTTCTCAACTTGCTCTTGATATTTCCAAATAGCAATCTGAGGAAAGACATGAATTTCTGTATGTAGTTGAAAAATAGATTGATATGAAAATTTCAACAAAATTTGATCAACTTGTTATATTTTTAGCTAAACCTACGTCCCTTGCAAAGATGAAGACCCTAGCACAATTGTAACGAAATAGCTAATAATACTTTACCAACATACTGAATGCCTTCTAATAACAACCAAGCAACAGTGTCCAAAAGTTGTATTGAAGTAGCTAATAATACTGGCAAAAACATCAGCATCTTACTTCCAATCATCAGGTCCTGTTGGGAAAACCTTTCCGGATATTGTGGTTATCAGAGTTCCATCCAGATCAAATCCAGAAATCTAACAAAAAGTAATGTATGCTAAAGAAAAAGCATTGCAAATTATCTACTAGTTGTCAAGACAAATATTTATTTAGAAACGTTTATAGCTAGAGAAAGGTGTACCCCACAGACAACCATCCTCTGGCAAACAAACTATAAGAGAGAAAAATTCAATAACACATAATAAAGCAAAACAAAATTGATTTCAAGAATTTTTGTTCTATAAATATGTCTTAATGCTCCTGTTGAAAAGCCACATATCAAATTGCACTACCTAAAAAAACTTAATACCAAAGGGCTGGGCAAATGCAATATGCATTTTTGATCCATCATTTCAAGTCTTTAGATATCAGATGCCAAAATCTAAAGATACTTAAATCTTGTTACTTTCATCTACCTCAGCTTGAGCACTTCCATTTGCTCAGCAACAGCCCATTTCAATGTTTAGAGTCTTTATAAATAGCAAACCTTATTCCTGGCCTCCAATCCTTTACCACAAAAGACCAAAATTCCATCTTGAGTCGTCCACTTGTTTTCCGTAGCTCTAGGAACAACTTTATTTTGTATAGGTTCACAACTCTTATGAGCTGCTATTTCTGGCTTACAATTTGGTTTATTCTCAGCTTTTGCATTTTCCGTTATTTCTTTAAAACCTCTTGTGTTTTCTTCACTTGATGCATCTTCTTCTTCTTTCTCAATTAATTTAAATTGCAATTCTTTTATATCTATATTTTTTTGCTCTTCAGTTGAGAAGCAATCCATCAGATGCCCTGTAAGTGAGCGCCTCAGCTTTTTTAAAGAGCTCACTTTATTTGGATCATGTTCTTCACTTTTTCTTTTTCTTGAGCTACTATCTGGGGTGACGGGAATAGATTCTAAATTATTTATAGTATTTTTAGTCTCCCCTTGAAGCTTTGATTGAGAACTTGATTGTCTCAAAGCCTTAAATATTGTCATTTTTCTGTTTTCCTTCACCTTTTCATCATTGATTGGTGATGAATAAGGGTCCATAGGAGGTTGACTGGCATCAATAAATTGAACACTACATTTGTGCTTTCCTTGCAGAAATGAAAATACTCCTCCAGGTCCCAAAACATGTCTGCCTCCTTTGTTTACTAGGATTGTTCCAACAGCACTTGGGTTTCGGCCCATCTGCAATAATATAGGCCTATAACGTAATTTTTCATGGCTTTGATTAACATTATCAACTCTATCTAGTTAAATTTTGAATTGCAGATTGAGAAGTGCATTCCTTACGTCATTTAAATAGGCTCTAATCATATTGTATAGAATATTCAAATGTTTGATTGTTGTTGACACTGATTGGCACATACCGATTGGGAGACAAATGGCTTATATCCTAATAGCTGGTAGGGATAAGCGAACTAATTTTATATTAAAAAAATAAAGAAACAGAAACCCTACCTGTTTTATCTCGATTTCTTTTGACTCATAGTCAGCAACGACTTCCACTAATATAAAAAAGACAAGTTTATTAAATGAGATTAGGTAGTTTTTTTAAAACACGCATTTTCTAGTCATATTATCAGTTTTTATACGTCGCGGAGACCAACTTAGGCCTACCAACCTTGTTCTCTTGAACATTTTTTGTCCTTGATTTTTGTCAGTGGGCCTCTTCCAAGAACAATTTTTTCTCTATCTGGCAAAAATATGAAGGAAGAACTGTCGTCGCAAGAATATAATCTACATTCCATAGCTAAATTCGCTACAAAGCATCGAATAAAAATTTCCTATCTTCAACTTCATAAGTACATTTTATTGTTGAGCATGCATCCATCTTGGACTAGCCCCGGATTAACCATAGCTGCCTCGTCTTCGTTTTCATGGTTTATCTCTATGGCAACATTATTCACAGCAAAAGGGCTGGATCGAGGAGTCAAATCTAAAACCAGGCGAATTCTTCAAAAGATCATATCTTTCCTTAAATTTTTTTGCAGAATCAAATTGTAGAAAATCCCGACATTGAAAACTGCTGAAATATTACTTTTACTGAAGCCACTTTTTCAAATCGAAAAAAAGAAACTTTACAGCGGGAAAAATTATCACTTAATATTACTTACCGGGAATAAATCTTGTCCCACTTGTGTCAGTTCCCATAATGCCTGTA